>PVKS010002105.1:0-14594 GCA_004027875.1 Aplodontia rufa
CAGTTCATGTCCTTTTCAAACTGGTAATTTCAATTAGCAATAGCCGTTTAAATTTCTACTAGTTTTATGGATTGATAACCCACTTTTTTCTTTAGTAAATGATGTCTTAATGTATGATTGTACTATAATTTATTTATTCATTTACCTATTAAAGGACATCTGGCTTATTTCAGCTTTTTGGAAATTACAAATAATGTTGTTACCAACATTCATCTACAGGTTTCTATGTGGGCACATTTCAACTTAAGTCCTTAGGAACAAAATTGATAAATGTAATGGTAAGATCACTTTAGTTTATAATGCCAGATTGTCATCCAGGGCTGTACCAGTCTGCATTTTCAGCAGCAGTGAATGGGTATTGTTATTGTTCCATACTTTCACCAGCATTTATTGTTTTCAGGCTTCTTCGATTTTTAGCCCTTCCAATTGTTATGGTATCCTCTGCTTATTTAGATGTGTTTCTTCAATGACATAAGACATTGACAATTTTTTAAATGCTTATTTGCCATCTGTAGGAGTTAGGCATTTGTTAAGATCTTTTGTCTATATTTAAGTAAGGCTATATGTTTTCTCATTGTTGAGCTTAAATTTCTTTGTATTTGTTGGACACAAGTCCTTTATATGATATGTATTTTGCAAATGTTTTCTCCCTATCTGTAACTTGTCTTTTCATTTTCATGACAGTGACTTTCACAGAGAAGTTTTGAATTTTAATGAAAGCCAACATAACTTTTTCCATGGGTCATATTTTGAAGTTATATTTAAAAACTTATCCCTAGTGGCTGGAGCTGTGGCTCAGCAGTTACGGTGGTGCTTGCCTGGCATACGCGAGTATGTGAGTTCAAACCCTAGCACCACGTACATAATAAAGTGTCCAAAGAATGAAAATCACATGAAAAACTAAATAAAAATTGCTTCCCTTTCTCTCACTGGCCCCTCTTTCTTAAAAAAAGGAAAAAAACGAAACCAAAAAACAAACAAACAAACAAACAAACAAACTTATCCCTAAATGTGAAATCACTTGCTTTATTTTCCTGTTTTACATTTAGGTTTATGGTACATTTTGAGTTAATTTTTTTGTGAAAAGTGTGTCTAGACTCATTATTTTTTTCGCATGTGGACATCTGATTGCACCAATACCATAGTTGAAATAAGTATCCGTTGTCCTCTGAAGTACATTTGCCCTTTATTGAAGAACAGAGAAGCTGCTCTGGGCTTTGTACACTGTTCTATGTCTTTTTTGTCCTCGTTGACACAACTTTTTGTATGGCCTTCCTTTACTTATTTTGTGTTAAATTTTTTTCCTTCTCATGACTCTTAATGTGAAAGAATTGTGGTTTAAATTTTACTATATGAACTACTTTCGATGCATCCTACAAATTGTGATACTTTGTTTTTTTTTCACTTTAATTTAGGTAAAAAAAATCTTTTTAACCTTCTATGAGACACCTTTTCTCATCCATGAGGCTATTAGATGAAAGCAATTTAGTTTATAAACAATTAGAGATTTTCTAGATACCTTTTTCTAGATATCTTTTTGTTGATTTCTAGTTCCATTATAGTCAGAAAGCATACATAGTATGGTTTTTCTGTATGTGTAGGTGTGTGGCTTTTTCTCTTTAAGTGTTTGCTCAGGTTTCTTGAAGGATCAGATTTTATTCTACTTTGTGGCAATGCCTATGTGGACTTGGGAAGTATATGTATCCTGCTTTTCTTAGGAGAACATCTGTAAATTTGAAATGGATCAATTTTGTTGATCATTTTCATTAGATGTTACATATTATTGATTTTTCTGATTATTTGAATTGCTGAGATAGTTTGATTAATATTCTTTTCACTTATTTGTGTCCATGTCTTGCCTTTTCATCTATATTGCTGTGCTAGAATTTGCCTCTGTTTCACCTGTATTCTAAAGTCTCAACCATTGTCTTCTTCATTAGCACCAAGTGTGTTTGCATTTTCACTTAATGGCTCATTTTCATGAAAATTCTTTAATTCAGGTGTAGTTCGGAAAACTATATAAATGATTACAAAGATCCTGACTGGTAAGTCTTCCCTTTATCCCAATACCTTTGTAATATTACATATGTATTTAAATAAATCAAAGCAACAATTTTGAAATTTTAGCTTAATTTTTTTCAGAAATATGAAAAAATAGCATTTCAGTGTGCACTGTATTTAGCAACTAAAAGTAACCAAATGCTTTTTTTTTTTAATTACCTAAGATTCTCTAGAAAACTATCTGAGCTTCCATCCACAACACAGAATAGCTTCACTGAATGCATTTGATCTTAAGGGTATAATGGAAAAAGTATTTTTTTCTCTATTATTGTACTGCCTGAATCTCTCATTCAAATACATAAATATATTTATGAATGCATATTTGGTTTTGTCTTCTAAACTAATGAATGTACTGAATTGTAGATTATAATATAGACAATGTATAACCCTAGTTTTGGTTGGAATGTTGTCATGAATTTGTCTATTCCTTTGTTCATATAGAAATATTCTCTAATCACAATACCTGTGTTTTAGTAGGATATCTGAAAACTGCAATAAAAATGTCCTTATTAAGTAAAGGAATAAATGTCCTTTGTTTCATGTTAGAGTTTGCCTCTTGATTTCAAACATTTGAATGCTATAAGTACTCACATTTGGTAATATCCGAATCTGTAGTGAGCTTTAATGAAATCATCCATAGACTGCTTCAATTTGTCTCCTTCCATATTGATAGAGGTCAAATTAGCTGGTAATATTTTATAGAATTATATATTTTACAGTCAGTATATTATTAGAAATGTCTCATTTAGGATTCTTAGAGTAACTTGGCTTTGTTCTAGGCTGTTACTCCTTGATGTTTCAGGGTCTTTAATTATTCCTCCCTCTGCGTATATTGAAATGGAATGCCTCAAGGATACAGTGATGATACCATTGAGCAACATTGTTTTGCCTTACAAGGATCTTGGGAATCATATTGTTAGACCACCAGGCAAAATAGAAAGGTGGATTTAATTTGCATCAAATAAATATATTAAAATTTAATGAATCAGAAATGCAAATGCATTATTAATATTCAGTGAAGAATGTTTAGGAATTTTTTTTATTTCTAAATATTCAAATCCATTACTCTTAGAGAAAGAAGTCTGGTGATTTCTTCTCCAGCAGGGCATGAGTCCTGTCAAAACACTGTTGCTTGTATACAAGGTCAGAATGTAAAACACATGTCAAGGCCATTGCTTTGTGCTCCTCTGTGTAGTGTAGCAATTTCTAAGCATATTTTCCTACTTCAAATTACTTTGACAAACTAATGCATATTCCTTAGTTTCTTTGACTTAATCAAAGGGAAAAAGTTGAAAAATATTGCTTCAAATGGAAACCGTGTAAAACAAATTAATTTTTCCTTACAAATTTGTTACTGATTTCTATACTGAGTGTTCATGATCTTTTTCATGCACTGATTATTTATTGCAGTTGGAAATTGTAAATTTTTTGCAAGAATAATAAAATTAGGTTTAAAATTTGAGTCCTTTTTTAAAAAAATGAGTTCGATGATGTAAATTACCAGTTTTGCTATAACCCCAAATCATGCAATTAGTTATGCTACTTTGACTAATAAATAATCTATATGATAAATCTGGTCCCACCACCAACAGTGATTTTCCAAGTATAATATCACTATTTGCTAATCATTCCAAGTATTCTTATTAGTGTAAGAAGACATTTCAGTATTATGATTGCATATATGTATAATGATATAAAACCTGAACTTGAACACATATTTGGGAAACATACATTTGGGGAAATTCCACAGATGTGTCATTTTGGGATCTCTTCCTTTCAATAGCAAGAAGGCCATCGTTCCTATTTAATTCAATTCATAGATAATTCCTTCAATAGCATAACCCTGATTTTCTATTCCTTTTACTAAGTCACAACTCCTAAAAGTTCATGCCTTCATCATATAGGCCTTTGGGGAGACATTCAAGATCCAAACTATAACAGCCTTATTATCTTATCAACTTAAATTTACAGAAGTACACTACAGGTTTGTGATAATCAAGTATATTATAACAAATATTTCAATACACAAATGTCTTAAAACTAATTTAACAAATAAGATAACATACACACAATCTCAATGATGATCAATATAATCCTAAATGTAATTTAAAGTTGATACAAAATAAAAATTATTTAGTAGCAAATATATACTTGTCAATATATAAATACTCAGGTAGAACAAAACTGATGAACTATAGGAATATTTATAATGAATTGCTGTAGATAGAATACTCAAAAATGTACAATGATACAAATGTTTTCATACCTATTTTACACTGTGCTCTAGTGAGCTTAGTGATTCAGTCTTCCTAATATATCAACCAACTTTTCATAAAACTAGAAATTTAAAAACTGCCATTTTTCCTCAGCATGAATATCAGTTTAAATTCTGGAAAATTCAAACCATGTAAAACTTCAACCAGGTAAAAATTGAGTTAATGTGTGAGCTGTTAAATATATAATCTCAGGCTAATCCCAGAAGTTATGAACAAATTTTCATTTACATAACTGCATAGCATGAGATTTACAAGTCACATGAGAACTGCTATAATTCTTTTTGTGCAGAACATTTATCACCCCAGGCTCCCACTCAATAAATACCAATAACATCTTGCCAATATATTGTCCAAATGCTGCCAGGGAGGTGATCCTGTCCACATACCCTGCCTAACAACCACTTCCCGAGAGCCTTACTCCTGCCCTTTCCTCAGTGTGAATAGCACTACAAAGTAACAAAACACTATAATCATCTTCAAAGTCTGGAGAAAATGCCCCCCTCTAGTGAAATCATTATTCAAGCTGTGAAAGTAAAATAAATTCCTCCTCCTAGATTTTGTAAAACTGTGTGCATTCTGGTAATACAACCCCTTGCACCATAGTTATTCATTCGTGTGTCGATCATTTATTGATGTGTCTTCAGTTGTCCCAAAGATGGACTCTTCAAAGATCTATAATGATGTTCTATTCATTTTCCAGACTTCTTTATATTGAGTACTGAGCCACATGTTAAGCATATCCAAATAAATAAATTTGAATCTTCTACATGTTAAACTCATTTTCGTTCTCTTCATAAGTAACTGCATATTGCGTGCACTTAACACATACAAAATCCAGTTGTTAAAGTTTGTTATTTAAAGTTGCTAAGTGTGATATGTTTGGACAGATAATTATTTTATTTAAAAGATAACCTTCTATTTACTTTTCTGGTGTGAGAAAAGTTGTTACATTCTTCTTCGTTAGTGGCAATTTACAGAAAAGAAAAAGATAATAATATTTTACTGTGAGTAGCAGGGCTTTATTAGAAAAGAAGAAATATTGCCTACAATATTGTTTAAAAATTTTTATTGGGGAAATTTGCTTGTTCAAATACAGGAAAATTAATTTAATTGACACTGACATAATAACTTTTTATTATATATTAATGATTTGAAATCCTAGCATATGTAATAGTGGGCACTTACACTGAAATGCATCTTTCAGTACTATTTGCACATTAAATATGTTAATGAATAAGAAATAGCTGAGTAGAAGAATGTGAAATACTAGTCTAGGCACTGTATGAATCAGATTTCAGCTGAGAACCCCAAGATCTAATAAATCAGTTTCAGAAAGGAAAATTCTGTTGCTAGTAGTGTAATTCTTTATAAGTAATTTTCCCACTTTGTTTTTTAGTATCACTTTTGTTAAACTCTTAAAAAATGAATCAGGAAGAAATATAGGGAAAGTACATTTATTGCCCTCTTCCTATCATATGGGCAATTTCAGTTTCCCTAGAATTCTAGATATAAGTATGGTGTGCACCCATGTACAATTGAATTTAATTATTGTAAACAATGCATATATGTGCTTGCTTTAAAGTAATAGTGCATGGTGGAAAGTACTTTATCTCTTGAGGGAGATATACTTAAAATCTTGGCTTGGCTGGTTATTAAGTATGCAGCTATAGGAAAGTTATTTAAAGTCTTAGAACTTTAGTTTTGTCATCTCAAAGGGAAGAGGGGGAATTAAACCTGGTAGAGAATTATGCTAACAAAATAATTCATATAAAATGTAGAACTTAAACACAATATTTATTAAAATATTGAGGATCATGGTCACTTCAAAGGGTATAACTGGTCTATGTTTCTATTTTATTTTTATGGCTCAAAGAGATTTAGTAATGACAATCCACCATCAGAAGTTAGATTCAAAAATTGGATTAATTAGATTCTTCAAATATTTATATTTTGTGATTTACTATCCTCTCCGTATGATGGTAGATTTAACTTTTAAGGCCTATTGAATCCATTCTCTCTTATAGGAAAAGGATAACTGATCTGATTCTGAAATTTTCTAAGCTTTATCATGGTATTTTTAGTTAGAGTCCTTGCTAACCTACAGGAGATTATGATGTTATGGGACTACAGTACTGTAGACCTCAGCCAACTTTGTGTTAGCCATCGCTGTGGTACTGTGGGTAAATCACTGGCACTGTGGGAATTTCATATTTTATGCAGAATATAATTTAAATTCCTCTTATTCTGCCATTTCAACTGTTACTTAGAACTGTGACTGTAAGGTACCAAAAGTCAGAGGATTTTTTTTATTTTACAAAATATATTGACAATTGTGCTTCAGTAGAAATAACCTCTCATTGGTAAATAAGAAGAAAGATGCCAAAAATGTTAAAAAAAAAAAAAAACAAACGAAATCTATAAAATTCCACACATTAACTGTGCCTGAAACATTATTATTGAGAGACATATTGAGAAACTTGAAAAATTTTTACAAAGAATTCAGTCACAATCAATGGGGATATGTTCCAACTCAATTTTTAAAGGGTTTAAAGAGACATGACAATTGAATACATGATTTCTTAGATTTTCTTTTTAAAATGCTTTTATTAGTGAATTATATGAACAATGGGGTTCATTTTGACATAATCATACGTGCATATTCTATTTCTTAATCATTCTTGATATTCAAAGACTAAATTTACACTAATTTTTACATTATCTAGGATTTAATGGCATATACTTGGAAAATAACTCAAATTTTTCTATGTACACACATAACATTTTTAATTTAGAATGCTGCTGACTTTTATTGTTCTTCAGGTTCTTTAAATTTCTAGTTATATGTAAAATACTTATTGACTACCAATTATCAGTAAAAGGAAGGATGCCACATAGCAAAAATAATCCATGTCTCTGGACCCTTTCAGTAGAATGTGAACATGTGTTTAGAACACTAACCTCCACCCAGTTCTCTAAGGTAACACCTCCATGAGCTTTTAATACTAATAATATACCTTGTAATTGACCACATGTTTGCAACTACTCATTTTAACCCTTTGCTTTGTCCTGACCAAATTTTAGTCCAGCTACTCTCTTCCCAACAGGTCCTTGAGCTTTGGATTGCACCAAGACTGAGCAGGCACTGAATGTAGACCACTCCCCTGTTATAACCTTATTGTGAGATAAATGACTACAGTAAGATACATTTCTGTCAAACTGCATGATCACACCATCTACTCCCTCTGTCTTGCTTCCTCAACTTTTCTTTAAAGGTTTCTGCTAAGCTATGCTTATTGCTCTTTATGAAACAATTATACCATCACAGATGACAATTTACAAGCAAATTCAGTAGTGCTGAATAAAGTCTTGTGTTTTGAGAGAAGATCCTCGATGACATATATTTAGACTTAATTCCAAACTTTAAAAAGCATGCTCGATACTATCTCTTTAATGTATGAGTTGGGGGATGCGATTCTTGTTGACATAAGTAGTTTCTTTTGGAAAATTTTACATTTGAAAAATGCTGTAGCTTGACACTTGCATATATTTATAATCCTTTTTTGACAATTGACTTTCAGAGTAAAATCTCTCATAGAGCTATTTAAATGCCACATGTCTTTCTTAAAATCACTGTCACAAGGACATATTGAGAAAATGAGTGACAATTCATGTATGGTAGATAAACCAAAGAGACAGAATCAGTAATAAAAAAGAGTGAGCACTCTTTGTGTATTTTTCACAACAGAATCTGGACTTAAGGACATTTAGATATATCAGACTTATTATCTATGTCCTATCTCATTGCATTAGGTAATGAAAGGGGCAGCTGTAGAACAAAGAGTCAATAAATATGTCACAGAGCACAAAGCTTGACCTGAAAGGAGGGCGCTTTTTTTTCTTTCTTTTTTCCCCCTACTCAGCAGCCTCAGTTTGAGAAAAACGTTTCAATGAAGTTTCTGAGGGACAGAGTGTAATTAGGAGAAAATGACCTTGAGTTTTGTACTGCTTTTAAAACAGCCACTTGGCAAATCACTGCAGGCATGAATGTCAGCTTAAGATTGATGTTTATAAGAAAACTGCAAAATGCAATATATGAATGGAAACTTCGTCTTCTGTCCGTGTGTGGCAAATCTGAGATTTGAAAGTCATTATTCTCTGATGCTCAAAAAAGATGTAGATTTTATAAGAATTAGCATGATTCTATTGAAAGAAATAGTCTAAAACTCACATTTTTAAATTTATTGTCACATATTCATAGATGCACACAATACAGTAATATATTTTGTTCAACACCCCCCCCCACAGCACTCCCCATGTCCCTCCTCCCATCCCCTGGTCGTTTGCTCTTTCTGGGGTATGTAGTTATTGTAATATACCCAAGTATAGTAACATAATTCTTATACCGATGAAGAACATTTTTATATATGTGACAATACTATATATAATGATATACTTCTAAAAGCTTGGAGTGTACCTTGTTTTAACACAGTTCCAGCATTTCCCCTCACCCCCCTTCTTCCTGCCCCCTGTTTTTTGTTTTTGTTTTTGTTTTTTTTAAGACAGAGACAAAATCAATTTTATTGAGTTTTTCACATGACTTTCGTTACTCTGACACTTAGTTGTGTACGTGGGTGCTGGGTTTCAAACCCTTGTGCTTGTGCATGCCAGGCAAGCGCCATAACCACCAAGCCACCGCTCCAGCCCCTAAAAGCATGCAGTATAGCTTATTCTAATTTTGTCCCCAGTTTCCTCCCACTGCACCCCTCTTTCTCTTCCCTCTACTGGTATTTCTGTTATTTACTCAATAGTTTTTTTTAATGACTCATTGATATGCATATTGATGAGATTCACTATGATGTATTCATATATGAACATGAGCAAGTTAAGTCTGATTCCTTCCATTAACTTTCCCTATTTCATTCCTTCTTCCTCCATTCCCTTCCCCTTTGAATATTCCTCTGCTCTTTTTCTTATTTCGGGTTAGCTTCTACATACCAGAGAGGACATTTCACCTTTGCTTTTTGAGACTGGCTTATTTCACTTAGCATGATATCCTCCAGTTTCATCCATTTCCTGGCAAGTGACATAGTATCATTCTTCCTTACAGCTGAGAAATACTCCATTTTGTATATATGCCACAATTTCTTTATCCATTCATCAGTTGAATGGCACTTTCAAAGTTCCATAGCTTAGCTATTTGCGAATTGTGCTGCTCTGAACATTCCTATGACTACATCACTGTAGTATGCTGGTTTTAGGTCCTTTGGGTATAAACCAAGAAGTAGAATAGTTTGGTCAAATGGTGGGTCCATTCCTAGTTTTTTTATTTTTTATTAAGGAGTTGAGTTATTGTACAATCACAAATGTATATCAAGTAACAATATGATATGCATATGTTCTTAAACCAGAATTAGCCCCACATTGCCCACACTCCAGCCTCTTGATTCTTCTATATTTTGCCCCTACAAGCAATATACACAATTAGATTGTGAATTTTCCAGAATTAAATGATTGCATAAGTAGTATTTGGATTCTCAGGGGGATAAAGTGTGTGCTACATTATTGTCTCCCTAGATCCATAGTTCTTTGAGGAATCTTGAAACTGCTTTCCAGAGTGCTTGTATCAGTGTGCAGTCCCACCAACAAAGTATAAGTGTAGCCTTTTCCTCACATCCCTGCTAACATTCCTTGTTTGTATTTTTGATTATTGCCATTCTAACTGTAGTGAGCTGAAAAGTCAGTGCAGTTTTGATTAGCATTTCTCTGATTGCTAGAGATGCTGAACATTTTTTCATATATTGAACATTTGCATTTTTTCATTTAAGAAGTGTGTTTGCTCTCCTTTTGAGACAAGATTCTTTTTTTTTAGAAAATGTGTATCCTTAAATTTAAATGTCATGACAGAGATTAGTGCTTAAAAAATTAATATGAATTCACTATTTATATGCACTGATAGTTTGTAATACACCTGAATCCTCAACCTCTCTAAATGGTGTAACTCAAACACAATTTAAATAATAATATTTTCATTGTTAAGCCTGTATTTTTGAAAATCCAGAATGATTTATCTAAAACCATAACATCTTCTCTAACTTCATAGTTTTCTACTCACGTTATTAGTATTTTCATTGTAGAGAGTATTGTTGAAAGTATATCTTATGTTGCATTTGACCTTTCCACCTCGATTAGTGTAAAGAAACAATTTCTATAAAAATTAAAGTCCTCAAACCTCTGATAATTAAAATGGGATCTCTATTATATAAGAAAAAATATAATGTGAATTAAAATATGAGCAATTTTACCTATATCAGATGTTTTATTTGTGATTTAAAAAGCAAATTTAGTTCTTGAATTTGGCAGATTTAATGCATGAAGAATAAAGAAATGGTCCTCCAGTGGGTATGAATCAAAGTGTGATTCACAGAATAGTTTGAGTGTGACAAAGTGAACGTTCACAAGACACCTAATCTAGGAGTCAGAAAACCTGAGTTTCAATCCTATAAGCCAGTTATTAATTGTATGTTGACAATGGCACCTACTTTTCCACAGCCATGCCATGAAGACAAATGAAGACAACCAATCCATGTTCAGTTACTGGAAAAAATAAAGCCTTGTCAATATCTAAGAGTCCTCAGAGAAAACAGGAACTCAGCAATGATGAATCGCCAGAAGAAACCTAAACAGAATTAAACCATTAATGTCCAGCTTGATGAATCTGCCTAAAATGAACACACTGATACAATCCCCATCCAAATAAAAAAAAAATTACCAACAAATCCAAAGGGTTCTATGTCCCACGTTCCCTTTTGTAATCTCTTTTGATTTCCACTGTACAAGTTAATCTTTATTTCTAATTCCTGAATTAACATTATGCAGCATTTGCTATTCAGTGTCCAGATTCTTTAACTGAAACATATGTGTAAGAGATGCTTCCATGCTGCTTTGCTGGAATTTTTTTAAGATTTTAATTGATGGACAGTATTTCACAGTTATAGTTCCTGTACTTTTATTGGTGGTATTATGTGAATATGTCTGAATTCATCCACTGAATTTCCTGGGTCATTTCTAACTTGAATTTATTTTAAATAATATTCCCTTGAATATTTGTATTTGAATATTTTGGTATATATATATTGCTGTCAGGAAAAAAATCTCTACAAGTACTATGTGATATGCATTTGTTAAGATAAATAGATGTCCCCACACATCTATTTATATTCCAGGAGATTCCATCAACTCACATTGCTAACTTCATTGTTTATTCATGTTTAAAGATACACATAGAAAAATAAAACAGAAGGAAAAAACTTTGAGTGTTTAAGAGATAGTAAAAATAAACACAGAATTCAATGTATTAGGCAAAAAAAGATAAAATAGTTATAACCATAGCAGAGATAACAATAAGGAGAAACAGCAGTCACAACTTAATGCAAAAATAGTTGAAAACTTTGATGAAATGATCATAATGAAATTTAATATTGAACTGTGAATATGTAAAAATCTATTTTAGAAATACATCACTATATTTAGAAGAAACGTGCAATGATGTATTTAACTTTCTAATGGCTCATGGTAAGAAATTTTATGAAAAATATTGAGAAGGAAATTTGGGAAATGGTTATTAGGAGGTTCTTCACACTGTTCTTACAATTTCACAATAAATGTGAGATTATTTCCAAGTAGAAATTTTAGAAGGTCTTCCTATGTACTTTCCTATATACTCAAATATTTTATCTAATTGAACTTTGCATATAATAAAATACTTCTGTTTTAAGTGCAGTTTGATATTTGACTTCCTTGTAAGTTCTATGTAATCATTTGCACAATCAAAAATAGAAGACCATACCATTTTTCTTCATATTTTTCTGTTTTCTTTCTGTGCTCTATCCCTGCCAACCATACCCTAGCCTTAGACAAATACTCATTATTTCTGCTGCTATAAATTAGCTTTCATTTCTATAATTTCATTTAACTGGATTCATATGGCTATGTCTGTCTTCATTTTGCTGGGTAACATTTTTGAGATTCATCAATGGTTTGTACTTTATTCCTTTTTATTACTGACACAGTTCCACTTTTTTGGGTAAATACCTAGAAGGGGAATCAATAAATCATGTGAGAATTCTATGTTTAACTTATAAGAAACTGTCAAAATATTTTTTGAAGGAACT
The DNA here is from genome assembly GCA_004027875.1 of Aplodontia rufa. Classification (NCBI taxonomy): domain Eukaryota; kingdom Metazoa; phylum Chordata; class Mammalia; order Rodentia; family Aplodontiidae; genus Aplodontia; species Aplodontia rufa. The sequence goes on from PVKS010002105.1 coordinate 12,509, forward strand.
AAACTATTTAAATCCCCTCCAGAAATGAATAAGAGTTAATCTACATCCTCTCCAATGCCTGGTATTTGATTTTAGTCACTTTAGTGGGTATAAATTTGTATTTTATTTTTATTGCATTCCTCTGATGTCAAATGATGTTGATGGTCCTTTAAAAAAAAAGAGAGAGAGAGTTAGATAAAGAGAGAGCCAGTTCTATCAGTTCTATTTATTTTTCCCCTGGTTTTTGCTTTTCTGACACTTAGTTTTACACGTGATGCTGGAATTTGAACCTGAGTCCTCATGCATGCCAGGCAAGGGCTTGTACCTCTGAGTCTCCTCTCCAGCCCCAGGCTTTTTGTGTTTTTGGACTATTTAAAAAATCTATTTTCCAAAACATATTTTCAAATCTTCTGTCAACATTTGGTGGGGATTGGGGGCACTATCTTACTTATTGCTATTGCATCTAAAGATGCAATAGCAATATAGATTATAGATTCCAGATTTGTATTAGATGCATACATTAAAATTATTCCTTCTTGTTTGTAGATAGCATTTTCATTTTAAGTGTCTTCAATAAAGAGAAGCTTCAATTTTTTAGAGTCAAATGTATCAAACTTTCTTTACAAGTTTGTATTTCTTGTCCAATATTTAAACCATCTTTGACTTTCTAAAACTGTGAAAATTTTAGGTTTATGATTCATTTTGAATTACTGAAATTTATGGTTCCTATAGTATTCATTGATCAATTGTCATATTCCCCTTTAATTTCCTTGGCAGAGGTCAACAAATTTTGGTTTTATATCATGGGTCTATTTCATTTAACTTCATTAATCTATATGTTTATACTTCACGAAAATTACACATTCTTTTATTTTGTTACTGTTCCTTGGAGATTGAACTCAAGGCCTGTGTCTGCTAAGCATGTGCTCTAGCACTGAGCTACATCCCAAGCTCCTGGGTCTCACTTAATTGCTCAGTCTGACCTTAAACCTGTGATCCTCCTGTCAGCCTCCTGAGTAGCTACGAATATAGACCTGCACCTCCAAGACTGGCTGAAAAATCACACTTTCTTAGTGACAAGGTTTTGTTCTAAGTTTTTTTTTTTTTTTTTTTTTTAAAGAAAGAGGGACAGTGAGAGAGACAGCGAAAGAGAGAAACAACTTTATTTAGGTTTTCACATGGCCTTAGTTACTCCAACACTTAGTTGTGTACGTGGTGCTGGGGTTTGAACCCAGGTCCTTGTGCTTGCCAGGCAAGCGCCGAAACCGCTGAGCCACCGCTCCAGACCCCTAAGTTTTAATATAAGGTGATATACCTCTTTTAACTTGGTTTTCATTTTTAAAATCATTTGTGTTCTAGGTTTTTATATCTATATTTATGTTTTAGAATCAGCTTCCTGTTTTTAGTTAATAACCTTAATGAAAGTTTAGATTGAGATTGCATTATATCAATTTTGGTTTTTTTATACAAACATGATATTTAAGCTAATTTTGTAATTATTAATTTCTCTGAAAATAATTTGTACTTTTCAGTATAAAGTTCTTGCATAAGTATATCTCAATTTCTTAATGCAAATTTTCTCTGACTTTAACTTGTAATATTTAATAGTGTTGAGATTGTATATGATCATTGATACCTGTAACATACAAGCTTTTAGGCAAAGGAAATCATTCTTATTGTGAGTAATACAGTTCCACATTTCATTTCTTATTAATATGACATTTATGATTCTTTTCTTGACCTAATTTACCCACTAGGACACACAGTAAAATGTTGAAAACAAATGATGAAAGCAGACATCCTTGCTGAGTGCTTGATCTTAGGTGGAAAGGTTTAGTATTTTATAAGAATGTTAATTGTTGACCTTCCACAGAAACTGATATGAAATTATAAGTAAAATTAATGAAAAGAATTGATTCTAAGAAAGCATCACACAATTAATACAACTCTAAGGTCTCTCATTGTTTCTAAACAAATTTAGAACTGTTTATTTCTTGATCTGTGAAGAATATCATTGATACTTTGAAGGGGATTGCATTGAATCTATGTAATGCTTTTGGCAGGGTAATCATTTGGATAATAGTAATTCTGCGTATCCATGAACTTA
>PVKS010002105.1:14694-60637 GCA_004027875.1 Aplodontia rufa
TTTTTTTTTTTTTTTTTTTTTTTTTTTTTTTTTTTTTTTTTTTTTTTTTTTTTTTTTTTTTTTTTTTTTTTTTTTTTTTTTTTTTTTTTTTTTTTTTTTTTTTTTTTTTTTTTTTTTTTTTTTTTTGCTTGCTTGCTTTTTTTTCTTTTAGTATACTCACTACTGGAGTAAAAGAAAGCAATTGATTTGTGTATGTTGATATTTTAGGCTGCTACTTTTTGATTTTGTTTATCAGGTCTAGATGTCTTCTGGTGGAGTTTTTGAGTATTCTTAATATAAGCTAATTTCCTCAGCAAGCATAGATAATTTGACTACTTCTTTTACTATTTGTATCACTTTAATTTCCTTCTATCCCTAGTTTCCATAATCCTAAGCATGATAAACATGAATGCATGTTGGATTTTGACAAAAGCTTTTTTGTTTTGTTTTCAGAAGGGGTTGAACCCAGGGATGCTTAACTACTGAGCTACATTCCCAGTCCTTAATTTTTTTTTTTTAATTTTAAGACCAGATATCACTAAGTTGTTGAGGTTGGCCTTGAACTCGTGATTCTCTGGTTGCAGCCTCCCAAGCTGCTGGGATTGCAGGTGTCTCTTAACATGCCCTGCCCTGTCAAAAACATTGTACATGCATTGGTATAATCATGTGATTATTATCTTAACTCAATTTATGTGGTCAATAGAATTAATTAATTTCCAGTTCTTAATTTCCCTTGAATGGAAATCACTTGATTATGGTGCACAGTCGTCTTATGTTAAATATAGTGAGCCAGATTTAATTTAATATTTCATTGCCAATATTTTATAGGACTCTTGTTCATATGTTCATGAGGGATATTCATACAAAGTTGTCTTTCCTTGACACATTTTTGTCTGGTTTTGTTATCAGGGTAAAACTGCCTTCATAGAATGAATTTGACTGTGTTCTTTAATTTTCCATTCCATGGAAATAATTAGAAGAAGATTGGCATTAATTCTTCCTTAAAGGTCTAATACAACTCAACTGAAATTCCATCTGGACTTGGGCCTTCATTTGGTAGATTTTTAACAGCTGCTTCAATTTTACTGCTTAATATTTGTCTGTTCAAATTTACTATATTGGGGCTGGAGTGGTGACTTGGTGGTTATGGCAGTTGCCTGGCATGCGCAAGTACATGGGTTCAAACCCCAGCACCCACGTACACAGATAAGTGTCAGAGCAACAAAAGCCATGTAAAAAATCCAATAAAAATTGTTTCTCTCTCTTTCTCTCTCTTTCTCTCACTGTCCTTCTCTCTTAAAGAAAAAAAAATTACTCTATTGTCATGGTTCAGTTTGGGTATTTCATGTCTCTAGAAATTTATCAATATCTTTAATAGTTTCTAAATTATTGAACTATAAATTTTAAAACAATTTCTAATAATCCTCTTGATTTTGCAAGTATCTGCGGCAATATTTCATTTTTTATCTCTAATTTTATTAACTTGGGCCTTCTCGTTCTTTCTTTTAGTTAGTTTGAATATGTGTTTATCTTTATTTTTTTAAATAACCAAGTATCTTTTTCATTTTTTAAATTTTCAAGTCATTAATTTTGCCTCTGCTCTTAATTATTTCCTGTCTTCCACCAATTTTGTATTAGTTTGATCTTTTTCTAGGACCTTGAGTAATAATATTATTTATTTGGTGCATTTTTAGATTTTTATGTAGGAATTCAGTTCTATAAATTTTCCTCTTTGAACTGCTTTTACACAGTCCCAGAGATGTGGATAAGTTGTATCTCTATTTTCATTTGTTTTAATAATTTATTTCTTCTCTGATTTCTTCTACAATTTATTCCTCATTGAAAAGGGTACTATTTATTCTCCAGGTGTGAGAAAGCTTTCTTTTTTTATGATCTAATGGGATGCAAGAAATGATGTCTACATCTTTTCTCTATACTTATTCACTAAAAGTTGGTTTGTGCCCCCCAAATGTACTATTTTAGAGGAAGTTCCATGTGCCCCTAAGAACAAAGTGAATTCAGCTGTTGATGATTGAAATATTATATAAGGTCTGTTAGGTCCATTCCTTTAATTTCATTCTTTCATTCAGAAATATCTCCACTTACTTTATGTCTGGGTAACCTATATTGTGGTGAGAGAGATGTGTTGAAATCACCCAGTACTATAGTTTGTAGTCTATTTCATTCTTTATATTGAGAGGGTTTGTTTTATGTACATAGTTGCACCAATGCTTAGGGCATAAATATTTGTAATCATTAGATCTTGTTGTTGGATGCTTATCTTAACAAGTATGTAGTTAACGTCTTTGTCTCTTTTGATTACTTTGTATTGAAATTTAATTTGTCTAATATGAGAGTAGTAGTTAAACTTGATTGCTTTTGTTTTCCATGTGCATAGTATATCTTTTCCCAAACTTTCATCTTCAGTCTATGGATATTTTGCTTGTAAGATGAGTCCCTTGTAACCAATATTGTGTTTAGGTCTTGTATTTCAATTCAATCTGTCAATCTATGACTTTTTTTTAAGAAAGGGAGAGAATGTGAGGAGTGAAAGAGAGAGAGAGAAGGGAGAATCAATTTTTATTTATTTTTTTCATCTGGCCCTCAGTTGTGTATGTGGTGCTAGGATTCAAACCTGGGTCCTCCTGCTTGCCAGACAAGCACCATAACCGCTGAGTCACCACTCAGGCCATCACTCTATGACTTTTGATTGGAGAAGTTAGACTATTTACATTTAACACTATTATGGAGAGATGACTTTTATCACTGCCATCCTGATTTATTAGTTTTTTAAAGAGAGGGTCAGTGAGGGAGAGAAAGAATCAATTTTATTTAATTTTTCATGTGGCTATCGTTGCTTGGACACTTGGCTGCATACGTAGTTCTGGGGTTTGAACCCGTGTCCCCACACATGCCAGGCAAGCGCAGTAACTGCTGAGCCACCAGTTCAGCATCTATTCTGATTTATTTCTAATGCTTAATTCAGATTTTATTTTTCTTTAATTCACTCTTCTTCTAGTGCAGTTCATCCCTTTGATAGTTTTTATTTTTCTCTTCTGCTACGTGAAATATTTCACTGGGTGTGTTTTGTAGAGCAGTCTTAGATTTAATGATTTTTTAAAGAGTCTGTTTATAATGGAAGGTTTTTATTTCATCATCAATTCTAAAGGATAGTTTTGCTGGATACAGTAATAATCTTGGCTGGATCCATCTTCTTTCAGGTTTGGTATATATCATTCCAAACCCCTCCTGGCTCTTACTTTTGGGGTTGAGAAATAACTTGAAATCTGAGTAGGCTTACCTCTGAATGTGACCTGCTTTTGTTTCTTCTAGATTCTAAAATTCTATCCTTGTTATGCATCTTAGGCATTTCATTATAAGATTTCTTGGAGAGGAGTTTTTTTTTTTTTTTTTTAATCCTAGTTGGGTTCTAAATATCTACTATTGTGTTTGCATTTCCATCTTGTTCCTAGATTCTGGAAAATTTTCTTTTATGTCCTTGAAAAGACTCTGCATTTCTTGAGTTTGTATTTTGGCACCTTCTTGTACTCCAAATAGTCTAAAATTTTTGTCTCTTTCTGATATCCCCAGTTTCTTGAGTATTCTATTTGATGGTCTCTTGAACTTTATTCTTTATATCAACTTTTATTCTAAAGAATATATATGTTATCTTCAAGGCTGAGAATCTATCTTTAAAGTGGTCTAACCTAATGGTGATACACTTTCCATTGAATTCTTAATTTGATTTATTGAGTCTTTAGCTTCTACCATTTCTGTTTTTGTTTTAGTTTTCCTTTTTTTAGAATCTATGTATCTTTATTGAAATGATCTTCCACCTCCTGAATTTTCTCCTTAATTTCACTCCTTATATCTTCTCTTAGCTCACTGAACATTTTAACTATGAATTTTCTAACATCTTTCTCTGTACTTCCTCCACTGTGATGTGAATGGGATCAATGGTTGAAGTGTTGTAGATTGTTTGGGTTGGATTTTTCCCTTACTTTTTTTTCTACTGCATGTATACCTACCCATCTGTTGGGATGATTATCACCTCTTCTTTTATGTAAGAGACTATTTAGCTAGCTTCTTTCTCCTTAAGGGCCCTGGGCTGGGTGAATATCCAGGTATTGATATTTTCACTCAATGTAAATTCTCTGCTGTTCCCAGTATCAGCACCTCTTTGAGAGAAGACACTAAACACTATTTACTATAATCATTTCAGAGCATAATCACATACTAAAAACTCTTAGGAAAAAGCAAAAAAAATTGTGGATAGTGTTACCCACATTTACTCTAATCCTGGTATAAACTTGTAATGTTCCTTTCTTAGCTTTCAAGGTGCCCTGAGTTACCCTAATAGGTCTTCTGGAACATGCATGGCAGAACAAACTGGACCTCCTGAGCATAGGATAGGGAACCTAGAGAAGGATCCTAAAAATTTAAAATTATTTATTTTTCTAAAGAATAGTAGTCATTAGCCATAGGATTATGAATAAATCATGTGATTTGTTAGAACCTCAAATTTATCATGTGTATCATTAAGAGCCAGAAATATAGACTAGGTAATTCTAGATTTCTGTGAAAACAAGACTCTTTGGACAACCAATAGAAATTTGCACATATGTCTATAATGAGTTTGCTTCATCTGGATTGAGAATTTCATTTTACTAATGCCACATATATTTACAAAAATTGCATTTGTAGCTAAGAAATATGGATAAAAATTATTTATTATTCTCTACAAATTTTATGCAAATTTGTCTGATATTTTCCAAAGATAGTAAACTGAACAACTATTCATCAATATCACACTTTATGTTGGACATTCGTAATGGGACCTCAAAAACATCCATTTACATTAAAACTGATCCATCTTAGAATTATAAAACTTTTTAACTTCTATGTTATTTTTATCATTTGCCTTTTCTTCAATTTATCATCAAAGTTTGTAAAAATAATAACTTCAGTGACAAGCATATATGATATTCTCCCCAAATTATATCCATATTATTTTTATTAGAAATAATAATTATTGACAAAACTCAACTAGAAGCATCAAGAGTTAAATCTGAGCTGGTTCCATGAGACTGAAGGCCTGTTAAGCAACTTTCAGACCCAATGCATTTTGAAATGTTATATTCTCTGAAAAGTAGAGAACCAAAGAAAACTCTAGACTATTCACAAAGTTTAGTTGCTTTTGTAAATGCCATCTGCTTCATCTGTTCAGAAAAATCACTTTCATTATATTTCAAGTCCAAAGTCTCTTTTGTCTGTGACACTTTTTTTCCTTTATCCAGTGAAAGAATCCACACCAATTTTATGGTGTTTTTCTCCTTCTTTTCTCTTGTAGAATTCTTCATTTTGCCCTGTGGAAAGCAGCACAAAAATTACTGGTCAATTGACAATCCATTCAATTTTATAAGGCACATTTTATTTTTTCTTTTAGGATTTCAAAGAGTTTTATGGGGGAAGAAGAACCTACTTCTATTCACAATCAGGATGGCTTTGTTTGAGCTAAAAATTCTCCCCATGTAATATCTTTACTGAAATGTAATGAATAGTGTTAATAATGTATAAGAGGGTCAAGTGGCTTGAAAGTTATTAAAACTTACAGTAGTTAACTGTGCTTTACCCTGAATGACTATTACTTATTAGCCAATTCATCATTTCTTAATGCTTATACTTTTTGTATAACAGTGCATTGTAAAAGAGGTATGCTCACATATGAAACTATAATTACATACTCAATGAATATTTATAAACAAAATTGAAATTATAAAGAAGATTGATACATATATATCACTATAGAATATATTTATATCCATCTGTTTGTGTGACATATTGGAAAATGTAAAGATGCAGAAATTTTCATAAGTTATTTTTTAAATAAATACTCCCCCAAGCACACTTATAAAACAAAAGGATGTGATTTCCAAAATAGACAAATCCCATTTACTCTGGTATCCCCTTTCTGCTTTGACATGCCACTGTGAATACCTTGAATGGATTAAATGGATGTGAAACATATATTGAAATTATGAAAAAGGGTATTAGGTCCCTAAAAAGTGACAAAGCACAGCTTTAAGGACAGTGCAAGCTGTTAAGAAAACTAGCTGTTGCATGTATGCTTCATGATAATTTATAGATACACTTTTATTTTGTAAGTATAAGCACTTTTTAAATTGCTACTAATTGCATATTACAATTTTTGTATCCAGACTAGTATTTCTGTATAAACAACAGAGACATATATACTGTGGACATCAGTAAGGCTCTTATCTTTGCTCAGTTGTATTGCTATGACAGAATACTAAGGGCTGGGTGGGTAATTAATAATAAAGAGAAATGCCTTTTCTCACATTTCTGGAGACTGTGAATTAAGGGTAAAATTAAAGGACAGGCATATGGCAAGGTTCTTCTTCACCCCTAAATACTACTGTATAACAATTGAACTTCTACATGTTTATGGAGAGGTTGACATTCAAACCACAACAGTTATATATGTAGTATTTATTTTTAGTGAGCAAACAAAAAGAAATTATATCAATTATACACCAATTGATTATACATCAATGTCATGACTAGGCATGGGTATTTGTGTTACATACTCATGTGAATATTTGCTGATTCAGAAATAACAATGAAGTGAACCATGGAAAGGAAAATATAGCATTCCTTTATGCTAAAATAATTTGCATGATACAGTACCTTATTGCTACTTGATGATGAGACTGAAATCTTTGCATTGAAAGATAGATCAGGAAAGAATTTAAAAGCAAAGCATTAACAATCATTTTTTGATACTTTTTAACTAGTGCATTATAGTCATGTAGAACAGTGTGTTTCATGTTGACATAATTCTACCTTCCACCCTACCTTCTCCTGATCCCTTTATTCTACTCTACTGGTTTTCATTCTACTTATCTAGTATGTTTTAAAAATTGATTTATTAGGGTACCTCCGGAAGGCACTAACAACACAACTGGTAGAACCCTTGTCAGGAGCACCCTCTGCTCATGACCAACCAAGGCAGGATTCCTACCTGATGCTCCATGTGCCTGTCAGGTCTGCTTAAATCCCACCAGAAGGTGCTTAGGACACCACCAATAGGACCCCTGTCTGGAGCAGCCCCTGCTCAGGACCAACCAGGGGAGGTTCCCTGCCTTGAGCAGCCCTGCCTACCTGTTGCTCAACTTGCCTGTTGGGATCTGTTTGAGTCCTACCAACAGGCGCTCGGAATACGACTGGTGGAACCTACTCCCAGAGCAGCCCATGCAAAAGACCAACTGGAAGAGGTTCCCAGGACAAACCCAGGTTCAGATCTGCAACCTTGAGCCTGGAACCAAAAGGTAGAGCAACACAACGACCCAGCCAGAAACAGCATCTTGAAGAAGGTGATCATCAACGAGTTGGTGGCAGATCTGACCCTTTGACTTTCAAGGAAAAACCACCTGGAGAACTTCCTACATTCCCCGCAGGAAATCTCAATTCAGAAATCCAGAAAATGATCTTCAAAAATGAAGAATCAAACAAGAAGAGATTTACCTCAAACCCACAACCCATAAAAAGAATGCTATGGATAAGGATTGAGATGAAAATCTTGAAGCTATGATCAATGAACTGCTTACTAAAAGGAGCAATGAGCTAAGATATAATGAAGGGACTGAGAAAACTCAAGAGATGAAAAAAACTCTTATCAAAGAAGTAGACATACTAAAAAAGGAAGTAAAAGAGCTAAAATCTTCAATCTACATATCAGAACGTTGGAAGATTTAGTAAGAGACTAACTTATATAGAAAATAGAATATCAGCTCTTGAAGACAGAACTTTTGACAATGAGGACAGGCTGAACAAGCTTGAGCACATGGATGACAAAGAAACTCACAGAACATGAATAGAGTTTTAAAATTGTCTGGGATGAAATGTGAACAAACAATCTAGAGTAATTGGGATACAGGAAGAAATTGAAACACAAATGAATGGGATAAGGAACATTCTCAAGGAATAGCTAAAGAAAAATTTGCCCATATAAAAATAGAGTCAGATATGCTCATCCAGGAAGCTTATAGGACACACAATAGGCCTAATCAAATGAGAAATTCAACAAGACACATCAAAGTCAAAATGTACAACAGGGAAACCAAGGAAAGAATATTGAAAGTGGCAAGGGAGAAATGCCAAACCACATTTAGAGAAAACCAATAAGAATCACATCTGGCTTTTCAGCTCAGACTGTGGAAGTGAGAAGATCATAGAAGGAGATCTTTCAATGCCTGAATGAAGACAACATGCAGCTAAGGATACTATACCCAGCAAAACTCAGCTTCAAATCTGATGGGGAAAGAAGAACTTTTCATGATAAGAACAAACTTGCAGCATTTGTGAACAGAAAGCTAGCATTACAAAGAATCCTCAAAAATAAACTCTAGTTAGAAGACAAGCTAACTTTCCTCAAAATGCACAGAGGAAATTCAATAAAGGTACATACTATCAATAAACAAGTAAGACAGCACAGAATTTAAAATAAAACAAAATGACTATGAACCACAACCAAATAACTATTTTAACACAGAATATGAATGGTATCAATGCACCAATCAAAAGATACTGACTAGCAGATTGGATCAAAAAACAAAATCCAACAATATACTGCTTATAGGAAACCCACCTTACAGCCAATGATACTCATAGAGTAAGGGTGAAAGGATGGGAAAAAATCTACCAGGCATACGGTCCAAGAAATCAAGCTGAAGTTGCAATTCTTATATGCGACAAAATGGATTTCAAACATAAGTTAATCAAAAGAGATAAGGCCACAACATCCTAATAAAGAGAACAAAACAACAGGAACAAATAATCATAGTAAATAAACACTCTCCAAACACCAATGATCCAACTATGTGGAAAAATTATTCCAAGATATAAAGCCACATGTGGACCTCAATACAAAAGTACTGGGAGACTTTAACATTTCCTCCATCACCAACAGACAGATTATCAAGGCAAACAAAACAAAACAAAACCAAAAAAAAAAAAAAAAAAAAAAAGAGATCTCCAGTATACACAGCACTACAGAATATTCTACCCCAAAGTGGTAGAGTATACTTTTTTCTCAGCAGCACATGGATCCTTCTCCAAAAACAGATCATATTCTAGTTCACAAAGGAAATCTCAGCAAATATAAAAAATAGACATTTTTCCATGTGTCCTACCAGACCATGATGCTATTACCCTAATAATTAATAGCAAAAATCATTGCACAAAACATTCTATATGTGGAGATACAATAACACACTATTAAATGAAGAATGGAACCAAGAAGACATAAGAACACAGTAATTAAGGAATTCTTGGAAGAAAATGAGAATGAAGACACAATATATCGAAACCTCTGGGACAGCATGCAAGCATTCTTGAGTTGAAAATTCATTGTATTGAGTGTCCACATTAAGAATCAGGAAAGATCCCTAACAAGTAAGATTATGCTCCAACTCAAATCTCTATAAAAGGAAGAACAGACTAATCTCAAAGCCAGGAGAAGATAGGAAATAAATAAAATCAAAGCTGATATCAATGAATATGAGGAAAAAAAACAATAAAAAGAATTGATGAAACAAAGAGCTGGTTCTTTGAAAAAAATAAATAAAATTGATAGACCCCTAGCTAACCTAACTAAAAAGAATCAAAGCAATCAGCAAAATCACCAATGAAAAGGGGTGATCACCACTGACCACTTTGAAATCAAACAGATTATTAGAACATATTTTGAAAAACTATCCTTTTCTAAATCAGATAATCTGGAGACATGGATAAATTTCTAAACACAACGTCCCCAAATTGACACAGGATGACATTGAAATACTAAACAGCCCAATAACATGTACCGAAATCCATACAGCAATTAAAAGTCTTCCGAAGAAGAAAAGCCCAGGACCTGATGGATTCTCTGTGTAGTTTTACCACATCTTTGAAGAATAATTAACACCTCTCCTCAAACTATTATAAGAATTTGAAAAAGAGGGAACTCTCCCAAACACTTTTTATGAAGTAACCATAACCCTGATACCAAAACCCAACAAAGACACGTTGAAAAAAGAAAACTACAGACCAGTATCCCTCATGAATATTGATGCAAAAATCTTTAATAAGGTTCTTGCAAACTGCATTCAAAATGAAGTACTTCATTATGATCAAGTGGGCTTCATTCCAGAGATGCTGGGCTGGTTCGACATATGCAAATCAATGAATGTGGTTCATCACTTAAACAGAATTAAGGACAAAAAACCGTAGCATTATCTCATTAAATGCAGAAAAGCCTTCAATAAAATCCAGCATCCATTTATGCTCAAAACTCTAGAGAAAATAGGGATCAAAGAAGCTTAACTTTGTAAAGGCCGTATGTGACAAACCCTCAGCTAGTGTAATACTACATGGAGAAAGGTTGAAAGCATTTCTGCTGAACTCGTGACCAAGACAAGGCTGCACACTTTCACTACTTTTATTCGATATAGTCCTCAAAACCTTACTAGAGCAATCAGGCAAGAGGAGGAAATCAGATAAGAATAGGAAGGGAGGAAGTTAAAACATCCCTTTTCGCTGATGACATGATCTTATATTGGGAAAATCAAAAAAACTCTGCCAGAAAACTGCTGGAGCTAATGAACAGATTTGACAAATTAGCAGGCTACAAGATCAACACTCATAAATCAATAGCTTTCCTATATGCCAATTATATTAGAGCAGAAGAAGAAGTTAGAAAATAGATCCCATTCACAATATCCTCTAAAAGAATAAAATACTTGGGAAGTAATCTAACAAGAGAAGTAAAAGACCTCTACAATGAAAATTATTGAACACTGAAAACAGAAATTGCAGAAGATATAAAGATATAAAGACCTGAGAAGATATAAAGATGTTCTGTGCTCTTGGTTAGGCAAAATTAATACAATTAAAATGGCCATTTTGCCAAAAGCACTATCAAGATTCCATGTCCCATCAAGATTCCAATGTCATTCTTTGCATTGGAATTCTCAAATTCATGTGGAACAACAAGAAACCCAGAATAGCCAAAACATTACTAAGCAAGAAAGATGAAACATGGTTTCACAATACTGGATCTAAAATTATACTACAGAGCTGTAATACTAAAATCAACATGGAACTGGTATCTAAATAGGAATGAAGACCAATGGAATTGGTCTTCTATTATTAGAAGACTCTGAGACAAACCAATAAATCATTAAACATCTGATCTTTGACAAATGGGGTCAAAATATAATATGGAGGAGAGACAGCCTATTCAACAAATGGTGCTGGACAAACTGGACAGCCACTTGCAGAAAATTGAAATTAGATCCTCATCTCTCACTTTGCACAAAAAATCAAATCTAAATGGATCAGAGAATTAGGAATTAAACCAGCTATCATACAAGTGCTAGAAGAAAAATTAGGACCAACAGTCCAGCATATGGGATTTGGCAATGACTTCCTAAAAAAGGAACCTCAAGTGAACTAATTAGTCAAAAATCAATGATTGGGATGCCAGTAAACCGAAAAGTTTCTGTACAGCCAAGGAAATAGTCAAAATAGTGAAGAGACAATCTACAGAATGGAAGAGAATCATGGACTGTGATTTCTCTGACAAGGAACTAATATCCAAAATGTACAAAGAACTCAAAAATTACAAACAATCCAATCAACAAATAGGCCAGAGATCTAAACAGAAACTTCTCAAGAGAAGACCTTGATCCAGCCAATTAATAATAAGAAGGTGTTCTAAATCACTGGCAAATCAAAACCATCTTAAGATTTCACCTTACACAGTCAGACTGGCAAAGATGTAGAATACAAAAAATAACAAATGGTAGAGGGGTTGTGGGGAGATAGGATAATAGCACACTGTTGGTGGAATTGCAGACTAGTCCAGCCACTCTGTAAAGCAGTTTGGAGACTCCTCAAAAAATTAGGGTGGATCCACCATATGATCCATTTATCTCTCTTCTGGGTATTTTCCCAGAGGAGTTAAAATCAGCACATTACAGTGACACAGCAAAATCTATGCTCATAGCAGCTCAATTTACAATAGCTAAATTATGGAACCAACACAGATGCCCCTCAGTGGATGAATGGATCCAAAATCTCTGGTGTATATATGGAGTTCTACTCAGCTGTTAGAAACAATGGTATTGAATCCATTGAAGGTAAATGGATGGCATTGGAAGAAATCATGCTGAGCGGTTACCCAAATGTAGAGAGTCAAAGGCTCATTGGTTTCCCTCATTACTGGAGAATGGCCCTAAACCCAGGCTTAGGAGTAAGGTAGAAAAACTCATGTATTAGATCCATATAACAAAAATGCAAAATGTTAATACTTATGAGATACGGTTGCAAGATACTCCACAAGATATTTGAATAAGCTATGCTGCATACCTGTACAAAAATGTAAATGTTTTATCCTATTGTCAAATATTTTGAAGACTAACAAGGGATTGTTGGAAGGGAGGAGAAGAGGAAATGTGGGAACTGAGATAAAAGCAAGGTAAATTCTAAGCATTTATAAGTGTCACTGTATATACTATAGACATATGTGTAAAAATGTTCTTCATAGGTATAAGAATTATGTCACTGTACTTGGGATTTTTAGGAACAAAATAGAATCCAGAAGAAAGTTCAGGCATTGGGGGGAAGGTAGGAGCGAGGCAGAGGGATATGGGTGGTGGGACAGTGAACAAATTGTATTGCTGAATTGTGTGCATCTAGGAATGTGTGACAACAAATTCCATCATTATGTAAAACTATGATGCACTAATAAAAATTGATTTATTATATATATATATACATACAAGTGGCAATCATCGTGATATAGTCATACATGCATGTAACATTATAATTTGGTCAATTTTATTCTGCAGTTTTTCCTGTTTCCTTTCTCCCCATTGATCCATTCTTTTCTCCCCTGTTCGACTATTTTCATGAGATCTCTCCTTTTTTTTTTTTTTCTCTAGCTTCCTAACTTCCTCAGATGAGAGAACATTCAGTCCTTAACTTCTGAGCCTGGCTTATTTCTTTTAGCATGATGTTCTCCAGCTTCATCCATTTGCCTGCAAATAACATAACTTTCTTTATGATTGAGTAAAACTCCATTATGGATAATACCACATTTTCTTTATCTATTTGTCTTTTGATGGGCATCTAGGATGGCTCAAGAAATTATTTTTTATGAATTGTGCTGCTATAAACATTGATATCCCTATGGTATATTGATTTTAATTCTTTTGGACAAATGCCAAGAAGTGGGATAGCTGGATCCTAGTCTCTTGAGGAGTCTTCATACAGCTTTCCAGAGCATCTGTACTAATTTGTAGTTCTAAAAACAACGCACTAGTCTGCCTTTTCTCTCTCATCCTCATCAGTAAGTATTGTATTTCTATTATTTATGATTGCATTCTAACTGGAGTGAGATAAAATCTTAGTGCAGTTCCTATGAGTGCTATGAATAAAGAATTTTTTTCATATATTTGTTGACCATTTATAGTTCTTCTTTTGAAAAATGTCTGTGAAGATCATTTGTCCATTTATTAGTCGGGTTGTTTTTGTTGATGCTGTTGTTGTTTTTTTGTCTTCTTTATATATTCTGATTATTAATTATGTTGGAAGAATAGCTGACAAAGAGTTTCTCACATTATGTAGTCTCTCTCCTCATGTTCTTGTTTCCTTTGATGCCCAAAAGCTTTTTTAGTTTGAGGCCATCCCACTTACTGATTCTTGGTTTTGTGTCTTGAGTTTTTAGAAGAGTTGCTAAGGAAATTGGTTTCTATGCCGATTGTGGGAGTGTTGACCCTATGTTTTCTTCTAGTAGTTGCAGTGTTAAAAGCATACAACATTTTGCAGGAGTTCTTTTCTCTATTTTTCAGGCAGCAAATGTCATGCCATACTTCTTTTATTTTTTTAATCAAATATTACTATTGTGACATTTTTAAAGGACAATTTATGAAATCAATCCTTAAAAAATCTTATGGGCAGATTAAATAAGCAAAAAGAAAAAAGTATATTCATTGAATTTATCTTTTAAGAAAGAATTTCCATGAAAACTCTTTCCCAACATAAAAAGGAAAATATACAGTTAAATAATGTAAAATATAGTATTTATGAATGTGTGCTATTTTTAGAAAGAACAATAAAATGTTTGAAATGCAGGAATACATAAGGTGATGATGTGATTGTAGAAACATTTTGATACTCAGAGATGAAATATTAGAATTGTTTTTCTAACATCAGTTTTATAATTTTATAACTCTGATAAACCCAAATTGACATTGTTCCATAGACTAGTGTTTTGGGTTATCACCTCAACTCAAGATCCTGGAAACTGAAGAATAAAATAATTAAAAATGAATATTTATTATTCACCATACATAGACAATTGTGGCAATAATAGAACACATATATTTTCAGTTTCAGTTATTTAAAGATCTGTGGATTTAAAAAATGAAGGAAAGAAAATAGGTTATGCAAGAGAAACAATGATACAGTGCTTAGAAACTCACTCCATCTCACCTATTTCTAAACTAAATCAATTAATATACGGAATTTTTGGTGACTAAAGGAATTACAATAGGAGATATTTTTGAGTGACCTAAGGAATTAGTTCCTCAAAGTGATTTACTAGCTTATGAACCTTTAAATAAAATTTTCTTTTAATTTAATATAGCCTAAGATTTTGTAAATAGCAAGCATAAATTAGAAACACCACAAGGACCTTCTGAAGGGGAATTCAAGAAGTACTGAAAGACTATCAAAAGAAATGCCAAGCTTAAGAGAAAAATCAAGTATTTAACATATGGAAGAGAAGAACATTATTAACTAATTCATCTAGGTTCTAGAGTGAATTTCAAGTTCAATGGAAACCTGTTAAGATATAATCAATAGTTGAATTTATAATCAATAGTTGAATTTGTATTCAAAAGATGCTGGTATTAGGCATCCAACCAATTTTACTAAGAGTGTAAGTAAGTATATTTGATACTTTACCTCTAATTTGACAAGTGAATTATTCCAAAATTGAGGTTAAGTATCAATTATATTCACCACATACAGCAGTCTTGCAAAAAGTTATACAATGCAAATGATACCTCAAATATTATTTTGGGGATGATCAAAAAGATGCTACTTTTCAAAATATTTTTCTCTCCTATTTGGACTTCACAGAGCTTTTCAGTAACATTATGTGATCCTGAAATTAAAAGAAAACCTCTTTAATATTAGTCCAAGTTAACTTCTATCAGTCATGCTTGAAGTTGCAACTTCTAGGTATGAAATTTTTTTTCATGTTCTAAGCCAGAAAGTAAATTTAATATGGCCCCATCACAAGAATAAATCATCATTCTCATTATCAAATCACTAATCAGATGACTTTGAGTTAGTTAAAATGGATGGGATCCTGAGCCAACCTGAACTCTGAAGTCCTTCAACAGCAGGAAGCATTGAAGAGGTACACTCCAGATGGCCTGGAAGACACAGATAGTAATGCTTTAAGCTGTCTATGATGTTTGCCATTTCAGGATTATGCACTTCAATTCTCAAACTATATGGCTCTGTACTCTGACAACAATCTGAATTAGCTTGAATATGCTGAACTAAAAAAAAAAAAAACTCTAGCCTTCTCAAAAATAGACTTCAGTCTTTGAACACAGAGGATCTAGTAAAGCATTGCTCCATCTCCCTGTTCACATAAAAATTATATATATGTAACTCTTATGTAGTGTTAGTAAACCAACATAGCCCCTTTTCTATACTTGTATGAGTTTAAACCTTGATAAAGGTACTATAAAATATGTATAAGTGATATGAAAAATTCCAAAAACTGTCTACATTAGTTTTAGGTTCCTAATAAGTATCAATTAAACTTTCACATTTCTTAACATCTGTTTCAAACTTAGAATTCTCAGAAGAAAACTGTGCCTGAGGACTCCGGGAAATAATAAATGTTTATTCAGCTTTCTTCTTATGTTTTTATTGGTGCATTATAATTATACATGATACAGTGATACATGATACAATGGTCACCTGGACCTAGGAGATAAGAAGACTTCTGTTGAAATGGACAGAGCCAGGCAGCCTGCATGACCATGGAGTTTTTAAATAAGCCTTTTATTTTAATATATTGTATTTACTCAAAAATTTCAAAGATAGAACAGTTTCACTAGACCATATATCTTTTCTCTATTGTTGATATTTTAAATTATGGTGCATTTATTGAAATTAATGAACAAATAATTATATATAAATCATTACTTCCTTTGGATTATCTTTATTTTCTCTAATGCCATTTTTTTCCCACCTAGGATTCCATTCAACATGTCATATTGTGTTTCATTGTCCTGCTTTCTCAGTTCTTTTTGACTGTAACATTTTCTTACACTTTTGGGTTTTTTTTCTTTTTTGATTAAAAAAAACAGTTTTGAATAGTCTTTATCAAATATTTTATAAACGTCATCACTCAATTCATGTTTTTCTGAAGTTTTCATTATGACCAGACTTGTGCTCTGCAATTATGTATTTTCACATATATGACTGTAATGCACGTTTATATACACATTAATTATACATACACACAAACAGCTTGAAAGTGATATATACTTGCTAGTTCTTCTATAAGAGATAGTTGGTCTGAACTAATCTTGTATAACCTATGCTGAAAGTGGATATTTCTGATAAGCAAGTCAAAAAATTAGCAAGAGATTTCGTACTAAATCTCTTCAAGGAGACAAGTTGGCATAGTAACTGTTGAAACAAAGTTTAAAAAATAGCAAGTAATAGATTTTCACAAAAATAAGCATTTTAGTAATTTCTTCCTTTATATGTTAGTGAACTCTTTTTTATAGAGAATCATTCTTTAACATTTATGCAACTTTTCTTTATAGTTTTCTTTTACAAGGTATAAGTGCTCTGCAGAGGTATTTGTTATAGCATAGTTGGTAACTGGGACAATTGAATATGAGCTTATTTTCTTTTACTATCTACACAAGATTGCATAATAAAAGTATTATCTGAATGATTGTTTTGTGAAAATACACAGTGGCACAGTGTTGAGAGACTCAGTTTATATAATTTAACATGCTTTGAAGTGACGTAGTTCATGTGCATTACTTAACTATGAGAAGAGAAGGCATTAGACAAAAATCTCCAAAACAAAATCTCAAAATTATGATTTTAATCATTGTTTTGAGAGAGAAAACATTTACTTAGCAATGTGGTTTGATTGTGAATGGAAAGGCCTGAATCATATGATATTATACATATATTATATAATTGTCATATATATTTTATATATATATATGTTATTTATATATATATAGTGATAAGGATGTAATAAATTCTTTTAAAGTTTTATTCCACTGTACTAGATTTAAAATAACAGGTTTGTTATTCCTGTTGTGATAAGTGAGTTTATGAAGTTTTTTTATTTTCATTTTATTACTGGGGGTGGAACTCAGAGTCCCATGAATGATAAATGGGCACTCTACCACGAGAAGCTACAACCCTGACCCTTATTATTTAAAACAGGGTCCCACTAAGTTACCCAAGTTGTCTTCGAACTTGTGACACTTCTGCATCAGCCTCTCTAGTAGCTGAGACTTCAGGTGTGAGCTGCCATCCTAGGCTTCGACTTGACACAGATTTAGTCCTTGCTGTACTTATATACTCTTTAGCCTCTTGGGAAGTCTATTTTAGAAAATTACTACTCAAAATGTCTAAATCTTACAAGAAATAGTGTTCTAAAATAGACTCCACAAATAGCCTAAAGTTTTTGTAAGATCAAAGATTTGGCAGACTTCTTGCAAAATGCCAAATTTTTACAAGTAGTAAAATGATAGCTTGAGGAAGCTGTCATTCAGCAGCTAATGAGGATTATTTAAGAGGCAGCTGAGACTGGATTCCATGGTTTCTAACTTGGGAGTTGTTCAGTAAAAAGGTTGATAATGTATTCTGCCAGGAGAAGAAAAAGAAGTTGATTGTCACCTGGAAGGCACTCATGCCTTACTTAACTTTCCAGAGTATAGGACCCAATACTTATCTATTTTATACCTTTATTCAAAGATAAGAAAGGCAAACTAAGGTGATAAAATGTTTACATCCCTTTTCACTGTACATGACAGATTTTGACAATGTTTTTGAACTTAAGATACCAAAAGATGTCAAAATAAACATTTAGAACATTATCTTTATGTGTTCTTTAGACATTAAGATTCAGGAAACTTTTTGAAATAATGTTTCTGACTTCAGACCAGATTAGAGGAAGCTTCCACTGAACAACCACCAACCAGATGGTGGTGTAAAGAAAAAGTAAGCTTTTGCATCTGGGAACTTCCACATAAAGAATAATGCACACCTAAAATAAACATCAAATGGTTATTATGTAACACTCTGTTCTTTTGCAACATTAACAAATGAGTTGTGAACCTAAAAATGGAAACAGTTCTACTTGTGCATTGGTGTCCTGATTAAAGTGTTGTCAGATGTGTGAAGCCTTGGATTGTGTGAGGACCAAAATAATCTTGCACCTTTTCTTTTTGAACTTAATAGGGAGTCTCACATTGGCTTTTTAGCATGGTAGCTGAGCAGTGAGATATGTAGTAGTTTTGAGACATCAGAAAACAAATATTTAAATGACTGGTTTCCAGTGAGCTTTCCATTGCATTTAGCTGGTTCTTGTTATAAACATTAATTTGCAACTTCAATTCATAATATATTTAGAATGAATTGAATATTTCAAATAACTTCATCTAATGATGACTTAAAAATAAAAGACCCCTTTTCAAGGATGACTTGGTCCACTTCTGCTTTTGTAAGATTTTCCTCCAATCTCAGCATTACATTATATACAGCATGTATAATAGGATCA
This sequence comes from Aplodontia rufa, assembly GCA_004027875.1. Classification (NCBI taxonomy): domain Eukaryota; kingdom Metazoa; phylum Chordata; class Mammalia; order Rodentia; family Aplodontiidae; genus Aplodontia; species Aplodontia rufa. The sequence continues at coordinate 33,578 of PVKS010002105.1, forward strand.
GAAAATCAAATATTTATCTAAATCTATGTCCACATTTTACTTTACAAATGCATGATGCCTGCAAAGTTATGGTATAAATAGCATGTACCATTTGAGGAACTAAATTGGAGGGTGATTTATTTCTTATGTACATCCTTGTTCAGTTTGTTCTATTAAGTGCACTTATATATTTGTTTTCTGAGAAAGCTCGTCAGCCATTTCCTCAAAAGAAATAAAACTTTCCTTTGAAAATGTCCAGTATTATAATTCAGTATTGTTGCTGCCTTGACTGAAAGGGAGTTTGTCACTAGTCCTTATGAATCAAGCACCAACTTTGTATTTTGAAACTCAGAATTATTATTGAAAATTGAGATCCAAACTTACTTCTGATATACTAATAAATGATAACAGATACATGGCAAATTTCTGAAATAATTATTCAATACAGATAACTATCAGGACCAGTGGACACGTATAAAGCCCTTGTGACATTGCTGGGAATCTTGAAGGTGTCTACAATATTAGTAAAATAAAAAGATGTTAATTTTAGAGGTAACTCATTCAAATTAATCTCTCTTGATTCTTTATGCCTCATTCCTAATATGCCTCACGCTCAAAATACCTGTAAATATTTTTTTCCTACAAGTTTACTGACTGATCCTATCCAAAACTTTTCTATTGCATATATGGTTTCCCATTTTGATGTAATTTAAAGGAAAAGCAGGTATAATTTTTTGTAAAGGAGACTCGTGTTGTTTGGATGCAAGGGAGGCAACATGACATGACTAAATTATTTTGGGATGAGATTCACTTGACTTTTATATTCAGATCTATTTTCCCCTAGTCATGTGGCATGAATACTCTGTATATCAGAATATGCAAAAAAAAATTCAGAAATCAGTGCTTCCTGATATAATTCTGAGGGTACCCTATGAAATTATTGTCCATCCAAATATAAGAATCAGCAGAATAGAAGCTAATTAATGCCTACAACAAAGCATTTAAAGTTGTAAAAGTAAATGGAATGTCACAAGAAAAATTATGCAAGTAGTGTAAAATATGCTTAGAGAACTTTGGAGAATATTTGAGCAATTCTAAGAGTGGAAGTCAATGAGGATGCTGAGAAGAAGAAATAGGTAGGAGAAGAATTAAAAGATCACACTTTTATAGGTCAATGACTTTCTTATATTGCTATAAGTCAAAGATTAAAAAAGTAATCAAAAAGAAAAGTGAGCAAACATAGAGAAAATGTGATTAGACCGTCAGATTCGGAAATTAAGTAATTGCTACATTTTTAACATTTCATGAGTATGAAGAGTTCAAGGGAGAAGTTGTAGTAAGTAAAAAAATTGAGTTAGAAGCAAAATCTAGAAGGGAATGCATTTATTTTACTTTTTGAAGAATATGGTGATAGAGAAAAAATAAAGAGTTGCCTCCAGAAGTGAGGAGCTTGAGGAAGAATTTTGGCTATACCAAAGAGTACAATGAGGAGATCTGTCTAGACTAAAAATGGAATAGGGAAAGAAAAGATATAAATAGTGATTTTGGTGCTGGGGGGTGCATCACTGTAAAAAGGCACCCAGAAATACTGACCTCATAGGACTGCTGAAAGAATTTATGAATAAAGAAGGAAGTAGGGCCCAGGATCACAGTAGGAGAAATCAAATTGGCATCATTAAATAAAAGTAAAAGTGAATAAAAACAGGAATTTAAAATTTTGGGGAATGATACTAATGGGAACCGTATAAGATTCATTTGATTTTTTTCAGCTACAGATCCATATATTTGGCTCAAAATAGTGGGCTAACTTTGCCAAAAAAAAAAAAAAAGCTAAGTTTCAAATTGCTGTGATTATAAATGCTCAAATAGAAAAGGATGCGTTCTATATTGTGTTCCCTGCATTACTGTTCCTGTAACCCGAATTACTGAATATAGGTGCAATGTCTGAAGTCTCTGGAAAGGCACTAACTTATTTGGTCTCCACCTCTCCTGCTCTTTGCAGACTTAATTTTGCAGGAGGTAATAAACAGGAAACCACTTGGTGAGAGACTCCTATTAACTACAATTTTTGGTCCACTTGGTAAACAAATGAAAACTGATGGTAAATTCATTTAAATACGTTACTTAATCGCCAGATGGTTGCTCCAGGTATTTTAAATAACTGAATGTTGTGCCTTTAAGTCAGATCTATTAAATGAATATAATCTTCTAAACTGAAAGCACAGAAGTGTTTCTATAGTTTATCTTTAACAATGTTGCTTACCCAACTAAGATATCAGCTTCTTGCTGGTAGCAGTAAATATTATCGGAACTAAATGCTTTGGCAGTGGAGCAATTCTGTATATCCTATCTATTCCTTCACTGGAGTCTGACTTTTTTTGCATGAGTCAAATAGAATCTGTGCAGCTTAGAATCCCATAATTATTTACTTACTATTTTAGGCAACTTGCAGTATTTTGAAATTGATCTGCTTTGTAATACAAGCTCAATTACTGTCTTTAAAATTCGGATCTATTCAAAATGGTTTCAGAGATTGTAACATGATGTTTAGGACTTTAATTAAACCTCTATTTTTAAGCATAATACTTCTTATTCAGTAAATTTTACACAATAATTTTTGAAATTTCTGCCTTCTCCAACGTGTTTGAGGAATACATTATTTGTTGCTTTCTTATAATATCTCCAGAATGATTATATAACAAAAAACACTTTGTACTCAATAAAACTATTTTAAGGCAGAACTATGAATTAGAATTTATGCAATGTTAAACAGCAGTTTATAAATGTATCAACAATTATACTGCCTTGTTTCAGTTGTTGAGTCACATTATCCTGAAAATTTTGATGAGAAAGGAAAACATACTTCACTTTAGTCATTATTAGATGTTGCAAATGAAACCAAGCATAAAATATTCGAAATGTATACAATGTAAATGCCCACAAACTGTACACTTAAAATGGTTGAATGAGTAGATTTGTGTGATTTTGCATATATATCCAATACCTATATATAAAACCACAGTATGTTGTATACATAAGAAAAATCTGAGTATGTCAATTATATCAATGATTTATTCAGATGTATCAGATATTAATAAAGTAGACTGAACACTGTTAAAAGATCTGAGATCTTGTGAAATGAGTACAATTCAAAATCTTATAACATTGTCTTATAAATAAGAAATCTATAAATGCTATAAAATTTTACAGGACATCAATAAAATTGCTCAATTTCAGCTTTTATAGGTGTCCTATATATAGGGCAATAGGAATAAAGGGATAATTATTAATGAATTATTTATTTTTCTTTGCCCCTGCTTCTTCACGAAGCTTTGTGTCTTTGTAATATGAATAGTTTTGATACTTACATTCTCATTGGAATACCATGAGGAAAGCATCATATCCAAGCTCCACATGATCACAAATTATGAGTCTGATGAGCATAAATATTGGTGACATAAATAACCCAACAAATTTATTCAATAATATTTTCACAAATGGAATGGTGTCAATAGTATGTGATCATGTGACCATCATTTAATTTTAAAAGTAGAAACATGCCGTTAGTTCAACCATAAACAGCAAATGAGAAATTTTTGAACTTATATTAATTTCATGTACATGTGCTTACCTAAAATAAATCATTAAATATCTGTCATGTATATTCAATATAAAAGAAAAAGAAAATTGTGATACAACTTCTATAAAGTAACAGCATAATAAATTGTAGATCTAGTGAAACACTTTGTGAATAAATATTTTTTAAATGTGATACATTCTTAAAAACAGTGTTTTCTCTAGCTTATATGTTTTCTTGATTTTAATAGTACGTATATGAATTTCATAAACTTAATATTTTGTAAATTTTCAGCTGGAATGGGAAAAGTATATTTTGAGATTCATATATAAAATTTTCAGATACATATATTAGATACAAATATGTTGAATAAATGAATGAATAAAGAATAGACGTATTCAGGTTAACTTCCAAGAATCAGAGTGTTAAAATATTAGTTTACAATTTAAGTTCTTCTGAGTCCTAACCTTAGGAGACTTTTATTTTGGCAATGCAGAATATTTTTTTTTAATCATTGCATTTCAATTTCCACAAAAAATGCATATTGGAGGAAAAAATGAAACAAGGCTGTTTGAGGTTTCTTTTCTTTCTTTTTCTTTATTTTTAAAGAACAAATCTACTTGAGAAAGCCTGGACTTAGATCATCGCTTTATGGTGACATGTCTGATAATCTTAAGCAAGCATATGCAAACAAAAGCTTACATAAGACAGAACTAAATCTGAACAAAAACAGGTGAGAAGAGTACTAATGCTATACAGACAAGAATTTCTCCTACATATACACAATGTGATTTAAGAACAAGGACATACCTGTGTATGTGTGTATGTGCGCACGCACTTGCGTGTATGCGTGTGTGTGTATCTGTGTAAAGATCCAGGACATGTCACGTTCTCTGTACAGTGTTTCTGAAAATGCAGCGTTATGTGATCTGGGCTCTGGGCACTCTCTTGCTACATTACCAGCTGTGTGTAGGAGCAGTATTTTACACATCTTCCACCAGCATGCATGGCCTATGGCAAGATTAGACTCAAGGTTGTATCCTGCTCATTGCCCCACTCTTCCTGCACCTGAATCTGATGAGGGTCTGGAAACCAAATTTGACCTGAATTATTGCGCTACATTTCTTTCTACCACTTTTGATTTCCAAACATGATTTGCCTGCATCAAGCAGGGGCTCTTAAAGAAGATGTGAATTCCTATGTTAAAGGTTGCTTTCAGCCTACAGACTTCTATGAGCTTAATAAACATGCTAGGAAGGCTTGTCTTTTTGCTGGATTTAGCACAGTGGAAATCCTAGGTCCATGTAGCTCATTTCCCTCTAGGGATCACTAGGAAGAGAACAACTTAAATGTACAAAAAGCAGTAAATTTATCTGTCCATTAGGTAAACATTTATTTTCTTCCTCAATTTTGAACTCTTCATGAGTCTCATAAAATTTTCCATATCTTTTTCGAACGGTGAGCAAACAGGGAAAAGAAGGAAGCTGGTGGTATTGAATGAGTTTTTTAAAATACTGATCTCCTATATTCCCAGTGCAAATCATATATTTCACTTGTTAAATTAAATATATTGTGGTAAAAAATATTATCTCCCACATATTACATTAAACTTGCTTTTAGAAGCAATTTAACTCCACGTGCTTTTGGGAGTTTACATCTATGCCCAGGAAGTACTGTTACTGCCCTCTCCATACATTTTATGGGATTCAATAACCAGTGTAATAGGAAAGGAGAAATAGACATATGGATTGAAACAGGGAAAAAAAGTTCCTTATTCACAAATCACATGATTTTCTATGTAGAAAATATCAATCTACCAAAATACAAATATGAAAAATGAAAAATTTGAAGAATATGTGAGTTCAGCAAGGTTGTAGTATATAATTTCAATATACATAAATCAATTGCATTTCTATATAGCAGCAACAAACACTTAGGACCTAAAAGAAACAAAATAAAACCATTTTCAGTATAAAAAATGTGAATTCATGTTGTTTAGTATTGGTTCAGATATATAAACACAAATATGTGTCTACAGGAATGTGTACATGCATGGGATTAGGATCCATAGATGTATTTCCTAGTGCTGTCTCCCAAGGGCAAGAGACCTAAGAACAATGGTGCCTGAACAGCAGTGGGCAAAGATCTTGGTCTCTAAACTTCATCTTTCAATAAAAGGAATCAGGGGTCTTTATAAAAATAACTCAATTTTATAAATGTGATTGGTGAAACAAAAGAGAATTTGCAGTATGTAGAATCTAAAAGCAAGGTAAACTTCAGAAAAACTAAAGTATGGTAAGTGCCAAATAATCAGAGAAACTAAGACAGACAACTTCCAATGACCACAGTAAGAACTATTTGAGCAATAAGCAATATTGTGATAGATTATAACTCAAAAAGTATAAAAATGGGTGGAATATGCATTATATTTATATAAATTAACAGGGACAGAAAACATTTGCCAGTAGGTGAGTATGCGTATCTGAGGTTTCATAGAGTATGGTCACACTTCTCACATTTTAATAGCATTTCACAAACCATATTGTATGTATTGTACATCATTTCTCACAATTCTTCCTGATTTTCCAGTTTCAACAATACCAGCACTATGGTTTTACTTGTTTTGGTACTTCAAGGAATAATTCTTTCATCTGGGGAAATAAACGCAAGAAAAGTAGCATCAACAACAAAAGAGTTGAACCATTTAACTGGAAGCTAAGACTTTCATCTGGCTAATTGAGAGCTGCTTATACCACAAATACAAAAAAAAAAAAAAAAACAAGTGGGTAGTATAATAGACTGGAATGATTAACTTACAAACCATAGGAAATATATTGCTTTTCCAAAGAGTAGGGCAGAGTGAAACAAATAGATTCATCAGAGTGCCCCTATTGTGCTACCAAGTCCAAGGTAATACAATAATGAAGAATTACTTTGGCTTTATAAAGCCAAAAGCACTACAGGTTCACACCCTTAGACATGGAGAGTTAAATATCCTCTGTGGGACAAAATTCATATACTGCAGAGTTCTATAAACTAAATTCCATCTTTTAGAGCTCTGAATTTGAGGAAATGGTCCGTTCTAGGTGCAGAACCTGGATAGATTGTCAAGCACATTTTGCCTTTTAGATCTTCAGGACTTTCAAGGTTCTAAGCCTCCCTTTATTTTCATGAGCTCTCACAATGTCCTCTGAATTATTTTTTTTGCTTAAGTTAGTTTTTTTAGCTCAACTTAAATTGAATTTGTTGTGATCAGAGAAGCTTAATTGACATGCCATATGCTAACAAGTCCTCAAATTGACTAATCCTTTGCACAAAGTATTTATATACATTCTACATTACTGTGATTAATTTCAGAAAATTAGGGACATAAAATAGACACTTGCATGATCTCATCTTCCATTCTAAATATGTACTTGAGCAAATATTTGTTTAGGTAAACACTTTCATGGATGAACTTGGCTGAAGCTGATTATGTAGTGAGAAAGATCTAAGAAAAATCTGAGCAAGCTTCATGTACTAAGCACCCATATTTTGTTTTAGTGACCAATTTTTGTCTACTTATCCAGCTCCTTTGCTCTATTTTTTATGATAAATTATAATACTACCAGAGAGTTAATGGAACAAGAGCATGTGAAAACTAAAAAATGTTAAAACATGAAAACTAATGTTTCCATAAGAAAGTAAATCAGTATTTGCAACAACATGGCACAGGTGTGGAAGAACTTGGGGGTCACTTGAAATTGTATTTTACATAGAAGAGGACCTTGGCTCAAACTAATGAAAAAAGTGTTCCGCTAGTCAACAAAGTGTGATCACAAAATAAAACACTGTTTTCTCAAACAATTTCAATCATTCTCTCCTTAAAGGATCTACATTAGAGTATCAACTACCTATACACCATTATTTAGTATTCATATATAAATTAATTTGTATAATCATAATTACTTGTGCTAAAATTATTTACAGTGAGGTATGGCACAATATCTTGCTTTGCTATAATCTTGTTGAAAGAGAAAAAGTTAAACTATTATACCGTGTATGGTTCATCAGGATGCTCCAGAGAAACAAAATCAATTCAATATTATTTAAATACACAAACCAGATAGATGGTGATGTTAATTGACAGAAAAAAATAGCGGGGCAGGAGTGGGAGTTCAGCAGTTTCGATGCTTGCCTAGCATGCACAAGGACGCAGGGTTCAACCCCAACACCATGTACACAAAGAAGTGTCAGCAATGAAGGCCACATGAAAAACTAAATAGATTCTTTCTCTTTCTCTCACTGCCTTCTCTCTTTAAAAAAAAAAAAGACAGCTATTTTTAGGAATTGGCTTATGCCAATTGCAAAGCTGGACAGGCCCAGATCTGGAGAGCAGAATAGCAGTCTGGAAATTCAGGTAAGTGTCAATATTGCATTCTTGAGTTCAAAATCTGCAGAGCAAACCAGCAAGCTGAAGTCACAGGCAGCATTTCTATATTGCAGTATTGATTCAATATTCCTTCTCCTTCAAGAAATCTTTGTTTTAAATCCTTCAACTAATTCTGTGATGCCTATCTGCGTTATTGGGTACATTCTGCTTTATTTAAACAAACTGATTGTAAATATTGATAATGTCTACAAATGCCCTCACAACAATATAAAGAAGAGTGTTTTATCAAAGAAATGACATCATAATCTAGCAAAGATGACACATGAAATTACTACCATTGTTTTTAAAAATCCTTCATTCTGTATTCTATGAAAACAGCATAAAATGCATATGAGGACCTTGCCTCTTGTGACACGTGCCATACACATTTTTCTGGTGTCTTTCTTATCTAGATCTTGAAACTTGTCCTTGGCATGATAAAACCTGACCGCACAAGAAATTTTTAGACCTATCTTTGTCACGCATAGAGTTTGTAATCTGAAAAATTAGGATGCATATAGAATGTAAGAAAATAGCCTATAACATATAAAGGCTCTATAATCTGTATAAACTAGCATGTTGGGTAACATTTTATCTATCCTAGGAAGAATATATTTAGGCTTACTCTAGAGGCATATATTCATAGTGTGCACATACACAATTATTACATAACCTGACTATATTAGTCAGGGTTCTTTAGAAGGACAAAATCAACAGGAGATTTTACATATAAATAAATAAGGATGGATTTATCAGATTGTCTGAGGTTGGATAGACCCGCAGTGGCCATCTGCAGGTGGGAGAACTGGAGGAACCAATAGCTGCACAGTCCAACATACTGAAGCTTCAGAACAAGAGGATCAAGGATGCTACTCCACTCTCAGTACTAATTTCTCTTTTGGTCAGTTTTTTCACTGCTGTGATTAAAGACCTAACAAGAACAATTTTAGGAAAAGTTTATTTGAGGGCTCAGGATTTCAGAGGCCTTAATCCATAAAAGAGTGGCTCCAGTCCTTGGGGCTTGAGATGAGGCTGAATATTGTGGCAGAAGAATGTGGTGGAGGGAAGCAGCTCAATGCATCGCATCTTGGGACAGAGAAAGACTGAACTCACCGTAGAAAAATTATACACTAAAGGCATACCCCCTTGAACCACCTTCTCCAGCCACACCCTGTCTGCCTTCAGTTGCCAGCTAATGCCTATCAGGGAATTAACTCAATGATTGGGTTACAGGTCTTATAACCCAATCATTTTGCTTCTGAGCCTTCCTGCAATATCTCACATCTAAACCACAACACTATCTAAATCAACTGAAAGCTTCATGGCCATTCCTAGCACTGAGGGCTTCCATTTTCTAAATCAATGTCACCTTGAGAATTCACATATGGAAATCATAGCTGCCAAGGTGAAGGTATTAGGAGATGGAGAATGTGGGATCTGATAAGATCATTAGGGCAGAGACTGATTGTAGTATTAGTACCTCCACAGAAAGGAGGCTCCAGGGGCCAGAGTGGTGGCTCAGCAGTTTGAGCGCTTGCCTGGCATGTGGAGGACCCATGTTCAAACCCCAGCACCACATACCCAACTAAGTGTCAAAGAAAAAAGGGCCAAATGAAAAAAAAAAAAAAAAGATTCTCTATTTCTCTCTCTCTAAAAAAGAAAAAAATAAGAAAGGAGGCTCCAGAGAGCTGCTGAGTCACTGCTATCATAAACATAAAGAAGTCCCCAGCTACGAGGTATGGGCCCTCACTTGTAATCAAATCTGCCAAAGCCTTAATTTTGAATTTTTCAGCTGACAAAATCAAGGAATAAATATTCACTGTTTATAAGCCAACATGTTTATAGGGTTCTTGCTAAACAACCTCAAAATTTATGATGATGTCATCAAACCACTATAGATGGTAACAATTTAATTTAAAATTCCAAAGAAATATTTTCATTTTAAAATATATCAACTTTGAAACTCATCCTTCCTGAACAAATTAGTTAGAAATTTCATTAAAATAAACATCAGGATAACTTTTAGATTACAAAATGGTTTAAAGTTAAACTAATAAAATAAAGTTACTAAAAGCCAGAAATTTTCTAGGTTTGTCACTAATTACAAAACTGAACCAATTTTCTTAAAATATGGAATATGATTTGACTTTGGATATTTAAGTACAACTTAAATAAAATACATATTTTATATTTATCAATAATACCTGGAAAGTGAGAAATTTTTCTATTGTTTACCTATATCTGGGACTGTGTATACATATATAAAATATTTTCAGTATATTAATATTATTTTATACTAAATATTTAATGTTAAATTATTATTCTGTATATAAAAACTATAATGGAGGGGCTGGAGCACTGGCTTGGTGGTTATGGCACTTGTCAACATGAGCAAGTACATGGGTTCAAACTCCAGCACCCACGTACACAACTAAGTGTCAGACCTATGAAGACCACGTGAAAAACTCAAACAAAAATTTGTGTGTGTGTCTCTTTCTCACACTCTCTCTCTTACACACACACACACACACACATACACACACACTGTCCTTCTCTCTTAAAAAATACTATAATGGAATGCATCTCTGAAATATTACAGTTCATATAATTTATTAATTTGACCATATTGCTGTTGGTTTTGACAGAATTCTGGTTTTCAAAGGTTTAATTTGTTTTATATCTTGCTTAGTTTTGCAAGAACAACGTTTGAATTTATTTTTCTTAAGTTTTCACAAAAAAGTGGAAAATGTACACTCACTGAGTTAGTGTTGTTTGGGAGGGTAGGTACAGGGGTCAAGAGGTTCTTTTTAAGAGTTTAAATTGTTTCTATGACTTCAATACACATATGATTCTTTAAGAATCATGGTTTCATTTATATGTAAAATAGGGCAGCCTTTCTCTTGTTATTTTGCCAATCAGTGGTTTTTTCCGCTCAAGCAACCCTGTATTTATTCTGTAAGAAAATATCTATTCATGTGAAAGAAATCTTGTTCTTCCAATTTTCATTTAATTTGTGTTGGTATCTCAGAGTTACTCTGAAATCTATTTTCTTCCTCACTAAAAATGCCATTTTTCTTCATGCTGTTTGAGTTGTAAGTAATGTAAAAAGCATGACGTTCACAGAGTAAGAAGGTGAAAAAATATTTCTTTTGTCTATGAATTTAGGTTCAGAAGCAAAAAGGATATGCCAGCAGGGCCAAAAGAAAACCATTGGTAGGGAAAGAGGAAATGGAGAGAAGTGGAAGGAAGAGACATTTCCACCTGCTACCTTAAGGAGAAACCAATAATTATCTGCAAATCTAGGTTCAAGCTTCTTGAAATGTTTTTCATTTCCATTTCTCAATGAGAGAAAGAGCAACATGATATTAACTCTGTGCTGAATGTGATCATATGTGATATTCCATAGAAATTGTGTTAGCAGCTACACACCGCAGAGGAAATGCTGGCATATTTCTACACTAATGACAAATGATTTAAAAGGGTAAAACAGGAACTCAAGCATCATTATCATTCATTTTTATTTAAAATCAAATACAGTTCTCCTCTGTAGTGAAAGGTTATTGTTACAAGACAAAATAACTATGCTTCTGTTTATATTCATATAAGATTCATAATCATGATGTTCTATTGACTTTGGACAGTAGGTTAGCACTCTAAGTTTTCCTGTTGTGCAGTAACAAACAATCATGAGAAGAGAGAAGAATAAAAGAAAGAGGTAAGAAGGGAAAAGGATGAAGTGGAAAGGAGAGAGAGAGGCAGGGCGAATGAGTTAAAAATTCACAATAGTATCATTTTAAGTCACTCTAACTGACATTACATTCAACAAATGTTGAAAATCTTACCATGGAAATGATAAAATAGGTAAAGTAGAAGAAAAGTCTCTGCTCCTACAACCAAGGCCTGGGCCATCCTCCTTCCCTAGCACATAGATTACAAGCCTGAAAAATAACGTAATATTTAATTTAGGTGTTATTTGGATGAAATGTGTTGGATTGGTTCCAGGCAGCTGAGGGCAGGGCATCAGGCAGCCAACATCCTCAGGTAACTGGAGGGGGCAGGGCATCAGGCAGACTGGCAAAAGGAACAACCAAACAGACACTGGCAGACAGGTCCCAATGGTGTCTGGCAATCACCTGATGATTGAAGGGGTCACCAGCCAATCTCCAAAAGGACAAGGTCCCCAAACTTCCTCTGCCCACCCCAGACTATAAAGTTGCTGCCCAGCAGGGACCACATGCCACTTCCCCTACCTGCCCTCACTATGGTGCACGTACAAGTGAATCTAGCCCAAGAGCCCTGGATCCCAATAAAAAGGTTTTGCTCAGCTGCCTGACTCCTTTTCGAACATCCATTCCTGAATATTTGGTGAATTTATACCCGAATTTTCTGATTTTTTTTTAAATAAAAGTTGTCCTCAAAGCTCAATATGTGAGACAATGTGCATTGATTAAGTTATGAGAGCCTTAACCCAATCAGTGAGGTATTCCCCTGATAGGGATTAACTGGCAAGTGCAGGCTGGTGGGAATGTGGCTGGAGCAGGTAGGTGGTCATTGGGAGTGTGCCTTTAGGGTATATTTTTGCATTTGGTGAGTGGAATCCACCCCCCTTAGTGATGTGATGCCTTGAGAAGCTTCCCTCTGCCACACTTTTCCACCATGATGTTCTACATCACCTTGAAACCTGAGGAACAGAACCACCTTTCTATGGGCTAAGACCTCAAAAATGTGAGTCCCCAAATAAACTTTTCCTCCAAAATATTTTTCTTGTCAGGTCTTTTAATCACAGCAGAGAAAATCTGACTAAAACATTAGGAATTTTTAAATTTCTGGGGGATGAGGACACAATAATTTGTAATAATTACAAAATAATTTTGTAATTAAAGATAGTGCAAAAAATTTACTTTTGATCATATACTGAACTGCTATTTGGATTAATAAGTCATTTTGCTCTTTAAAACTATTGTTTTCATGACTTTATCATTAATTTTAGTTTTCATTATGGCAAAATATATATAGTATAAAATTAGCCATTTTCTTCATTTTAATTATACTTCTGTGGCTTTGAGGGCATTCATTTTATTGCACAACTAATCTCCAAAACATTTTCATTCATAAAGTTCTATATCCATTAAGTCCATTAGATCCATTTAAATCCGATGAATGGTAATTCCCATTCTCCTGCCTCCTTAGTTAGGGTCTTGGCAACTACTATTCTTATTTTGGTCTCTAAAAATTTGAATACTACAGTATTTATCCTTACAATGAGGTTTCTGATTAGGTTATTGTGACTAGGATGGATTAACATCCTCTAGGTTGGTCCATGTTCCAGCAAGTGTCAGAATTTCTATCCCTTTCAAGGCTAAATGATATTCCTTTATATGTAGATGTCTACCAAATTTTGTTCATCTGTTTGTCTACTGAACGATACTTGATTTGCTTTTAACATTTGGTTTCTAGTGATACTGTGAGCAAGAGTGTGAAAACCAATGTTTGAGTCCCTTCTTTAAGTCATTTTGAAAATATGTCCTTAGCTAGACTTGTTGGATCACAAAATAATTCCATTTTTATATTTGAAGTAAATACCATAGTGCTTTCCTTTTGTGTCTGCACTATTTTATATACAATTTTTTAAATTTCAATTTGTTAAACAATCAACCAAACAAAAATAAATAGATGAATAAACTTTCCTTTCTCCATTGAATGATTGTGATCCCCTTGTCAAATATCAATTATCAACATAAATAAGGGTTTATTTCTGGAATTTTTTATTGTATTTTATTGATCTATATGCCTCCCTAATGCTAGTATCAAATTGTACATTTGATTATTGTTGTCTCATGGTAAAAACTGAAAACTGGAATTGTGAAATCTACAATTTTTTTCAACAATATATTGCTTATTCAGCACCATTTCAGGTACCATTGGATGTTTAGAATAATTCTTTCTGTTTTTGCAAGAAAATCTTTGGAATTTTGATAAGGACAGCTTTAAATCTGCAAACCAGTATAGGTATTATATACATTTTAAAATATTATTTTCCAGCCCCTTACACGGAGTACCTTTCTAGCTATTTGCATATACTTCCTTTTGGAAGTGCTTTGTAGTTATCAGTATATAATTATTTTGCTTCTTTGGTTTAATTTATTTTTGCTTTATTCACTTTGATGGTATTATTACCAGAAGCGTTGCTTGATTTATTCAGCAGATTATTTACTGATAATGTGTAGAAATTCAATTGAGTTTTGTATTTTAAAATCTTAGCAAATTCAATAATTATGAGAAGTGTCATGGAATATTTATTCTTTTATTTTGCATATAATATCAACTTATGTTTTTCAAATTCAATCCATTTCATTAATTTTCTTTCTTAATTTCTGGCTTGCACTTCTATGCTATGTAGAATATGCATAGTAAAAGCAGGCATCCCAACTTATTCATGGTCTTAAAATACTTTGTATTTTTTTAACATTGAGCATCCCGTTAGTACTTAGATTTTAATATGTAGTCTTGGTTAGGTAGGGCTTGCTTCCTTCTGTTTCTAAATTGTTCAGTGTTTTTGTCATGAAAAGTTGTTGAATTTTTTCAATCACTTTTTCTGCATCAATTAGTGATTATGAGTTTTTTCCTTTATTCTTTTAATATGGCAAGTGATAGTGATTGATCATCATATATTAAACTATCATTGCATGCCAGAAACATATCTCACTTAGTCATGACTATCCTTTTAACATGTTGAATTCAGTTTATTATTATTTTCTGGATGGTTTTTTCCATCAGTGTTAATCAGGGATATTGATCTATAGTGTTTTCTCCTTGTAGTTTTTTTGTCTAATTTGAGTATCAGGGTAATGATGGCCTCATTATGTGAGTTAAGGTTTCTCTCAACTTCAATGCTTTGGAAGAATTTTTGGAGGATTGGTGTTTATAATCCTTTAAATTTGATAGAATTCACAGGTGAAATTCCTAATCATTCCAATGTTCTGACTTAATGTCTTTTCGGATCTTTTCTGGGCATGTATCTTACATGTGCATATATGTGTGCTCTTTATCTAGTTCATTTATATTATGCCTGCTTTTACATGTCTTCATTTCCATGAGTCTCCCCCCTGCTGCTTCTTGAGTCCTTTATTACTCTATCTTATTTCTCAATCAACAGTTTCTTGCCCAAAATTTATTTGGGACTTTGAACCCCTAAAGTTTTCATAAGGTAGGCCCAGATGTTTTCCATGACTACGTCCAGCCCTGCCCTCTGGGCTCTGTGATAGACTTCATAAAGAATAGTCTCTCAGGTAGTTCATACAGATTGAAACAATGCAACTTTGTTCCCATTCTGCTTTCTGCATTTTGCAGGAGGAAACTGGGGATAGGTCGCTGTATTACCAAAACCACACAACATCATAAAATCATTTTTCATAAAATCATTTTATATGAACAAATTCTTTCTTACGTATTGAGTTAATGAAAGTATATTCCTGAAATAATTTTGGATTTCTGTTTGATGTTTTAAAAATACATGTTAGAAAGCTTAAAATTAGCTGCAGGCTTCACTTTGTATACCTTTTATGCATCACTGATATAGAAAAATTCCAGATCTAATATATCTTCTTTATGGAACATTATGAAGACTGGTATTTTCTGTGCTTAATACACCCTGATTTCTTAGCTAATATCTAACTTACTGGATCAGAGTATGAAAGCAGACAGCTTTTAAAAACAAGATGCTAATTCACAATATGCATGGGAGCAAAGGAGAGCTCATGTACAAACAACATAGAGATCATTTTCTAAGGAAAATAATCCCAAAGATCTTTATGCCTAATGGTGATGAATAACAATATTTTAAAGATTAAAGCTTATGGTGATTAAGAAGGAAGTTAAGTTAAGCAGAGGTCAAATATTACTATATTTTTAATGATGTACTAAAATTTCTTTTAAAATCACACTACTGATTAATTATTCACTGGCATTGAAGATTACTGTTGTACATGAAACTGCTCATGACATCTTGTCTAATATGAAATTAAAAGAAGTACATAAAATAATTGTTCCAAGCAATTTAATTTTGATTTTTTAACATGCTATACTGTGGATTCAGATTGTTTCCCCAAAGACCCATGCATCAAAGACTTGGTTCCCAGCTTGGCTCTATTAGAAGGTGGTAAAAAAACTGTAAGAGGTAGCTATGAAGTTGTAGGAAGAAGGGATGGACGGAGGGAGGAGAAGGAAGGAAAAGGGGGGTTATCAATACAGCAGGGTACACTTGACTCCCATGAGAAGCCAGACTATACTCAGGCAGGTATATAAACTCAGAAATAACTAATATACGTGTTTATGCTAATTTCTATGTATAGCATGGGGGTATTACACAGGAGAGTGAGATCAGGGAATGGGTGAAGGGGTAGATCCTGGACTAGGATCGGGCTTAACTTACTTTGTCAACATTTATGTATGTATGAATATGTAATAATGATTCCCTCCAATATGAAAGACTATGTTGAACTAATAAAAAATAAAATAAAGTAAAAATAGTTTGGAAAAAAAAAAAAAAGGTGGGACCTGTGGGATGGGGTTTGTAGCAGAGCACTTGCTGTGCATAGATGAGGCCCTAGTTCTGATCACTACCAGAGGGAAATAAAAAAGGTTGAACCTGTGGGATGTGTTTGGTCACTGAGGCTGAGCCCTCAAAGGGCTTTGTGGGACACAGGTCTCTTCCTCTCTGTTTTAGCTCCCCTGCCTCCATAAGGTGAGCTGTTTCTTCTGCGCACACTTTGGTATACTGCCTCTCCTAAGGTCCAAAGACCATAAACTAAAACCTCTAAAACTATGAGCCAAAGTAAACCTTTTTCGCTTTTAAATTGTTTATATCAGGTATTGTGTTACACTGTAGGTAAGGTGACTAACACAACATGCGTGTGTGTGGGTGTGCATTTTATTGCTTAGTTCCCTCCCTTGTAAGAGTTCTCATTTAGGGTTTCACATAAAAACTTTTAAAATATTTATTTAGCTACTTAATTTTTCATCATACACAGCAAAGAAAATAACCAAAAGATGTTTTAAATTATGATTTGAAATATTCAGTTTTTCTGAATTAGTGACAACTGTTGATATTTAACCTCATTTCAGTTTGATATTGACATTGGGAAATGGGTTATTATGAATTGTCAAGATGTCTTCTATTTCATCATGAGCTCAATATAATACTTTCTCACACTTATTTTAACCATGAGTAGGAAATAAATGCTATCTTATACATAAAATTCTGGATATGTATTAAACATAGCCATTCACTTTCAATCAGTTAGCGTCTTTTAAAGTATATAAAATTTTAGTTACACAGATTTTCAAAGATAACAGACTAGAAATTCATTATTTTGTAAAGAAGCAAGTTATTGAAATAACACAAAGTTTAACACAAAAAAGGAGAGAGAAGCAGTTTTTGGCACTAAGGATTTACTTTATGTTTGACTTATTTTATTATTAATAAATTGGTTGTATATTTTTTTTATGCAACTTAACTGCTAAATAGAATAGGATCAAGATAAAATACTTGAAATAAGATGTTTATAAGGCTTTATAAAATAGTAACTAAAGTCAACAAGTAGCAGATGTATAATAAAATACATTGCCAATATAAAAGGGGTGATTTAATACATACATACTTTTAATCTTTTAATTATCAAGTTGCATTTTCATATTTTAGAATATCGTATATATTTTTTTCTGGAAAAAAAAGATGTCATAGAACCTTTTAATTCCGGCCTCATTCTTATGAAACATCTTCTCTAAAGTCAAAGCATTTGTTCTTCCAATGTATGTTTCTCTTGTATCTTCAATCTGTGTGGCTAGGGTAATTCATGCTGTGATTATTTTCCAAGTTATACATTGGGAAAATGAGTAATTGCTTATTCTTTTTCACTTTCTTGTCTCTTTGTCTGGCTATCCTAGTTTCTGTCTCCTTTATTTTTCTCTTTTCCTTCTAGCCCTATTTTCTCTGCTTAGTCCCTACTGCTGCGTCATATAAGAATGTCATGTATAATCACTTAGCAAAACCATTGGCCCACTGAACATCAACACACACACATGCTTATCTGCTTTCTAGTCCTCTTGATTGCAAAACTGAAAAATATCATGCAATATTCATACAAACATGAAAAGCTCATTTTGTAAGTGGGTGAAGAAAATGAATCAAATATACCTGTCTGTTTGGAGCTCTTTATTTAAGCCTAAGTCACTAAATCAAAAGAAGTATTGTACATGCTCTAGTGCAACTCAACTCCATTCCCCAGTTTTTCTCAGTCAACACACTGAGGGCTTTTGATACTGGGGTCTACCAATTATGCAATGAATTATGACCCTCTTTTAGCATAGAGAAATAAATGCTAACACCAAATGTTAATAGAGTTGGTCAAGTAGAAAATTTCAAACAATAATAAATAAAACTGGGAGCAAAAAATTTGAGAAAATAAAACAATAATATCACATGTGGCCGTGTCTAGGGATTGTTTCATTTCTGGTATACATTCCATATTTGATGTATACATTCTCCTACTTTGGTTTGATGGTTCTCTAACTCAGTTAATATCTTCTTGATGTCCATAAATTCTGCCAGTCATCAATAGAAAACAAGGAACAGTTTTAAACAGTCTGAAAGAAAGAGCTGAGAAAAGATACAAAATCTTCACATGCAATATTTCATCAAAAATAAATAATCCATATAGAAAAGGGAATATTCCAAAAAAGTTAAAGATCAGAAGTATCCTTTCCACATGGTGGCTTGGGACATTTTTGGCATTTCACTCATGGGATCCACTTCAGATTAGAGACTTCAAATGGATTTTCCTATAATCCTCCATTTGAACAAAAGAGGATAAATAAAAGCAATAGATATTTATACTTCTCTTACAGAAAATTATAGAGAATATAATGTAGATGGGTACAGCAGGAAAAGCAGATTTCAAGGGATTACATGGAAGTGATGGGTATTTTCATCTCTTATTTTTTAAAGAGAGAGAGGGAGAGAGGAAAGAGGAAAAACTCAATTGTATTTATGTTTTCATTTGTTTTTTGTTTTTCAGACACTTAGTCATGTATGTGGTGCTGGCGTTTGAACCCTGGTCCTTGTGCATGCCAGGCAAGCGCTGGAACCACTGAGCCACAGCTCCATCCCCTGTTTTCATCTATTAATTGTGGTGATGTCATAGTTGTACATGTTTATTTCACACTTTATCAAACTTTATAATTTAAATATGTGCTTTATTCTATGCAATTATGCCTCAAAAAAAGTTAAAATATGAAATCACTGGTGAGTGACAGAGCTAATTCTGGTGTGATCACCGAATTAAATCTTGAGTGAGAGTTTATCAGTCCTACAATGCAGCAAACCTACCACATCATGAATCTTGAAATACAATCTAGGCAGTTTTACTTAGTTATTTATTTTGCTGTCTTCAAATTTATTTGTCTTTTTCCTTTACCATGTCTAACCTGCCATTAATTTCATCCAGTGTTGTCATATGACCGTTTTATTTTACTTTCTAGAAGTTCTACCTTTTTCTTTTTTATATCTCTCATGTCTCTAGCCAATTTAATGATTATTCTGACAGCTTTTTATGGAATATATTTAAAATAACTATTTGATGTTTAACATCCTTATCCTATAATTCTAACTTCTATCCATTTTGAGTTAAGTCTTATTGGTTGCATTATTTTCCCCTTAGGGCTTTTGCTTTGTTTCCTTTAAATTTTTTTCCCTTTCTTCTTCTCTTTTCTTTTTTATTTCTTCTTTGGATGCCTGTGAGTATTTGATTGCATTAGCAGACTGTAAATTTTATCTATTGGATATCAGATTATTATGTCTATGAGTATTCTTTATCTTTTGTTCTTGATTGCAATATATTATTGGACTGGTTTTGATCTTGCTTTTGTGCTATGTTAGGTGGGATCAGAACAGTCTTTAGTGAATTATGCCTGACCTCTGAGGTTAATTCCTTCTGAACAGTCTACCCAATATGCTATTAATTCTGTTTTTCCAATCTGACTGATTAGAACGACAATTATGTTTGGCCTTATGGGAACCCTGGATAGACTACCCTTTAAGGTTTCAAATGGTACTTTCCTTGGGGACAAGAAATCTCACATATGCACAAGAGTTAGCAGCTGCATGAGTATTTGAGGAAATTGTCTATGGACATCTGGAGCTTGTCCTTTGCACAGGTCTTTCCTCTCCTGTACTCTGTCCTGATAGTGCCTGTTGCCTCTATCAATGGCACTGTTAATTCCACTTCCCAATCTCTCAAAAAGTGCCAGCAGTGGACTCCATTTTCATTCCTTTTTGCTGGGAGTATTAGTTAATTTTTGTTGCTATGATAAAACACCTGAAATAAGCAACTTAAAAGAGGGAAAGATTTATTTTGGCTCCAGTTTCCAATATTTCAGTCCATGGTAAACGAGTTCCTCTGCTTTGGGCCTGAGGAGAGGCAGAACATTATGGCAGCAGGAAAGTGAGGTAGATGACCCTTTTCACCTAATGGCATCCAGAATGCAGAGAGAGAAACAGAACACAACAGAAAGGATGGGGGCAAAATAAACGCTTCAAAGCCATGCCTCCAGTGTCCAACTTGTTTCAAGTAGGCCCCACCTCTGGATGCTGCTTCTGCATCACAATGGAGCCATGAAGTAGGGACCAAGCCTGTAGCATATGGCCATGGGTGGTAGGGGAGGGAGATTTTATTTTCCTCTGTTTCTCAAACATCACTGAAATCTTTTACTTAAAGTTCAATGTTTTAAAAAATACTGTTTTATGTAATCTGTGTTTGTACTTTTTAACTCTGAAATTAGATCACTTAGTTTTGGATTTATAGAGAAACTACAAAGGTACAGAGAGTTACCACATACCCCATACCCAGTTTTTTGCTATTAATATTTTAACTATAGTGTGGTACATTTGTTATAATTAATAACTATTAATTTATACAGTGTTATTAACCAAAATTTACATTTTATTCCGATTTCCTTGGTTTTACCTTATTTCTGCCTTCTGTTCTGGAATTGCACCCAGAATACCACATTACATTGAATCATTGTGTTTCCTTAGACTTCTCTTCTTGACTGGGGCAGTTTCTCAGACGGCTTGCTTTTGAAAACCTGGGCAGTTTTGAAGCCTCCTGGACAGCTATCTTGTGGGCTCCCTGTAGGAACTTATCGGATGTTCCTTTCACAATTAGACTTATGTTATGGCTTGTGAGGTAAACCACAGAGGAAACTGCAATTTTTATCACATCAAATCAAGGTTACACACTTTCAACAGGAGCAAAAACTGTTGATGTTAACCTCAATTGCCTGGCCAAGGCACTTTTTCAGGTTTTTTTATTATAAAGTTACTTTTTTCTCCCTCTTCCCATTGTGTGCCTTTTTATAAAAGCCAAATGTGAACCCATTCTGAAGGATTGATTATTTATGCTCCCCTTATGAAAGGCAGAGTATCTGCATAAAATATTTGTAATTCTTCTGTACTAGACATTTGCCTGTCCCCATTCATTTACTTTCATATGTGCTCACATGAACTTTTATTTCACAATTCTTATCCAAGACTATGTTTCCTTTACCCCTTTGTTTAGGTTTGTTATTATGGAGTGAAAATAAAAAAAACAAAAACAACAGTTTATTATTTTCTCATATTATAAGATATGCCAAGCCCAGATTATATATTTTCTGCCCAGTCCTAGAATCAGACATTTCTCCAAGGCATCCTTATTTCCTGATTTGGGGAGTATTATTAGAAACCAATGAGTGGCCATTAGCTGTGATAATTACTATTGTGTTGAGATTGATTCTAGGCCCTTTAAGCTGAAAAAGTGAGGAAATCTGTATATATGTATCTCCACATATTTCTTTGTGTAATCATCTGCATCAATATTAAGTTATTCATGAATTCATGCTGACGTTGCTAACTCCATTGAATACTTCGTTCTAGTCTCTTCTTATAATTATCTCTAAATTCCACTTCCAACACTGATAAAACTAGTTCCCAATATCCACCATCCATTTCCTGAACTTTTCAGCTTCAGAGTGTAGGCATGGGAGTACTCAAATGGTTAACCCTTAACCCTTTGTGAAAAATTTCAGCAAGCCTGATACAATGATTATATACAACATCTTTGCTTTTAATATTGCTGTCTCTTCTCATGTCTAATATTATCTGAGACAGTGTATTTATGACCCACCCCGCTTCACTGAGGTTGTTTCAGCCATTTATATTGCAGTTAAATAGTAATGTCATGTGTTGCATTCCATTGTGGGGTTCCCCTGTCAAAATAGGTTTTATTAAAAATTTGCATGCATTCAGGTTCATTTTTGTACCATCAATGAAGTTCATTCACTTTTGTTACATGCAAAATTATATCCACAACTACAGTGTACTGTAAACAAGTTCACAACCCTAAAATACCCATGTGCTCACTTACTCAAACACTGTAGCTCATCCTCCAACCCCTGGCAATCACTGATCTTTTTCACTATCTTCATTCATAGCTTTTCATTTTCTAGCTTATGGGATATGTCATTATGTGCTTTGTAACTTGTTCACATTGGTTGTTTATCTTAGCCATACACACTTAAGATTTATTCATAGCTTTCATGCTTCAAGAGCCCATTTTACTCACTGTGAAGTAATATTTCATTGCACGTAAGTACTACCATTTATACCTATCAAAGAACAGCTTTATTCTTTCTATTTTGGGGAAATTATGAATAGGCTATGAAAATTCAGTCACAATATTAATAGTATGAATATTTATAGTGTGTATAATACTAATATATTCAAATTACTTACACTTATAAAATAAGGGAGGAAAAAGTGTCTACTAACATTCTCATGCAAGTTTTCATATGAAGGAAATTTTCACTTTAGGTGAGTAAATACCAAAGAGTCTAACTGCTGAATCAAATGATAGGACTCTGTAGCTATGTTAAAAAATATCTGCAGTCAAGTTCATATCTCTCCAAAATTTATGTATTAAAACATTTCAAAAGTGGTTAGTTCATGAAAACTCCGCCATCATGAATGGGATTAGCGCTTGTTTTGCTTTGTATATGATGGGTCCATCAATAGCTCCTGTGTTAATGAAGGAATACTCAGAGGTGAAATGATTAGATCATGAGAGCTGTGACTTGATCAGTGGATTAATATATTGATGTGTTAATAATTTGAATGGACTAACCTAATGGGGTGGTAAGTATAGGCATGTGACTGGGGAAAGAGCTAATGGTGTGCCTTTCGAGTTAATATCTTGTCCCTGAATACTAGTGCTGTTCTCTCTGCTTCTAGGCTGTCACGAGCAGCTTTTCTCTGCCACACTCTTCCACCATGATGGCCTCACCTCTAACACAGAGTAGTGGCATCAGCATACCATGGATTGAGACTTCTGAAACTGTAAGCCCCAAATAAAATTTTCCTTCTTTAAGTGTTTCTTTTCTTTTCTTTTCTTTTTGTCAAATCTACTACTTTTTTATTAGATGGATGTAGAGATACAATTGAGGCGGAAACATTATCAAACATTCAAGAACCATTGTATATATACTTAGTTATCCAGGGCTAATGCTATATCATGGATGCCCGTCTTGGGTTCCCCCTGTTGCTCTTTCCCCCAGAAGAACTCCTGAGTTAAATGGATATCTTGTGGAGGACAGTGATCTCCTTCTGAGATGATTCCCCCATATTCCCACCCTCCAGTCTCCTAGGAGTTCTTCCGATACCCCCCCCATCCTCCTCCCTACGCCTCCAAGTATCCTAGGGAGTCATCTCCCTGTTGCGTTGAGAGTCATACAATTTAAAGTTATTATTAGCTTATCATGTAATTTGGTCATAGCTATGAAAAGCTGACTAGCATAGTGTGCTTTAGAAAGGGCTTAACAGCCTGTTTGCCACTTCTGCCATGCGAGATGTACTATAATGTGGCATCTATAAAGAATAAGCCCCCACCAAACACTCAATCAGCACATTCCTTAACCTTGGGCTTGTCAGCCTCCAGAATTGTCAGTAATAAACTTATCCTGCATCATTATATTGTTATTATTAATTTCAAGAGTTCCTTATTATTTTCCTTATATATTTTATATATTAGTTACAACATTCCTTTTTTTTCTTTTTTTTTAAACTGGAGATTGAACCCAGGGGCTCTTAACCACTAAGCCACATAACCAGCCCATTTTATTTCTTCTTTTGAGACAGGGAGACAGATTCTTGCTAAGTTGCTTGGTGTCTTTCTAAATTGCTATGGCTGATCCTCAAACTCCCAATCCTCCCTCCTCAGCCTCCCAAATCACCAGGATTACAAGCATGTGCCACTGTGCCAGACTACAAGTATCAACCTTTGAGAATATTTTCTTGCATGCAATTGCTGGTCTTTACAACCTCTTAACAGTTTCATTCATAGAGCAGAAGACTTTTAATTTTAATGAAATCCAACTAATAAACATTTTCTCTTGGATCAAGTTTTTGGTGTGATACATAGAAATCCATTTCCAAAAGCTGGGCGGGCTGGTGCATGCCTATAATCCTTACTACTAATGAAGCTGAGGCAGGAGGATTGCAAGTTGGAGGTCAGTTTCAGGAACTTAACAAGACCCTATCTCAAAATAAATAAATAAAAGGCTTGGAGTGTAGTTCAGTAGTGTAACACCCCTGGGTTCCATCCCCAGAACCAAAATGTTTTAAAAAATAATTAAAAGAAAAAAATAAAACTTAAAATAAATGCTTATTGCCAATTTCCGGGTCTTTTTATAATATGAATTTAATATTGTGAAAGATATAAGGTCTTTCTGTAGGTATTTTTGTTTCTCAACATAGGAATGTTCTAATGCTTTGGCACCATTTGTTGAAAATGCCATCCTTTATTGAATTTCCTTTTCTCCTGTATCAAAATTCATTTGATTGTATTTGTATTGGTCTATTCGGAGGCTTCTCAAGCTATTCCATTAATTTATGTGCTTATTTTGTGCCAATGCAGCATTGCCTTTATCACTGTATCTTTGTAGTTAAGTCTCAAAGTCATGTGGTGTGAGTCCTCCAACCTTGTTATTTCATTGTGTGGGCTCTTCTGGACACTGTGTCTTTTTGCATAACTTTCAGAGGTATTTTATTGACTTTATAAAATAGTTTTCTAAGAATTTCTTTGGGTTTATGTTGACTGCTCAATTGTATTGGCAAGAATTGTTCTCTTAACAATTTTGAGCATCTAATTCAAACCCACAGAATCTTCTTTGACATCATTAAGGAAAGTTTTTGTAGTTTTGTACATATAGACACTTGACATTTATGGGATATAAGTAAACAAGTGATTTTTGCATATTAACTTTATATCTTGCAACCATGCTATACTAACTTATTAGTTTCAGGAATTGTTTTTCTTTTCCCTTTGTCAGTTCAATGACATTTTCTATATAGATGACCATGTCATTTGCAAAACAGTCATTTTATTTCTTCCTTCTCAACCTGTATTCTTTCATTGGTTTTCATGTTTTATTTCATTAGTTAAGATTTCTACTACAATATTGACTAGAACTATTAGAATAGAAATCTTTGCTTTATACTCAATGTTAGGAGGAAATGTCAATTTACTCACAATTAGGTACTATATTACTTGGAAGATTTTAACTATTGATGTATTTTATTAGGTTGAGACATTATTGTCCATTCCTATTTTGTTGGAATATTCAATACCATGTATGTATAATGGATTTTTTAAGCTGTCTTTTAAATCAGGCATTTTTTTAGCCCATTCATGTGTGTGGTTATACCATTTAATTGATAATTTTAAGTTAGTCATATATACCTTGAATAATTATTTTTTTCAGTGTATATTTAGTTTAAGACATCCTATTTGCTAATATTTGGTTGAATATGTTTTCTTCTATGGTCATGTTAGATATAGTCATGGTATTTTTATTTCTTGCAATGTTTTAACCTTCCTACTTTAACAGATGAAATTGGTATTTCCTCTACCTTAATTTTGTGGTAGAAATTTTGAATAATTGGTATTATTTCATTTTTAAATATGTCATAGCATTAACAGGGGAAACAATTGTGTCCTGGTATTTTCTTTTTTTAGAGGGTTATAAATTTTGATTCAATTTATCAGAATTAGGTTTATTCTGATTATCTATTTCTCTTTATATAAATGTCAGTATTTTATGTCTTAAAGAGCATTGGTCCATTTTTATCTAACATCAAATTTGTGGCCACAGATTTGCTCATGGTAGTTTTTTCTTTTTGTTTTGATTTTTTGTTTCTTATAGGTTGAATATGAATTTCCTAGATGTAGATTTTTCTTAATATTTATTGTTCTTGGCTTCTCTGAGCTGTAGTTTAGTATTTGCCACCATTTTGGGAAGTTCTCTTGCCATTGTTGCTTTGGATATTTCTTGTGCTCTCCTCTCTACTTGTCTTCCTTCAGGAATTCTGATGTCATGAATGCTATTCTCTTTTAAAATGGTCCCAAATTTCTTAGATGACTACTCCTGTTTTTATCATCCTCATCATCCTCACTCTTTTAACAATCAAGTTCCACAGTTCCATTTCACAGTTTCTATTGGCTAATCCTTCAACTCACTAATTCTCTTTCTTTGGATACACTCGGTCCATTGATTGGCACATGAAAGAGAGTCTTGTGTATGATTTCTAGAATTTCCTTTTGATTCTTTCTCATAATTGTTGTCTCTTGGTTTGCATGATCCATTTGTTCTTACATACTATATATTTTCCTCTAGAACACTTGACTTGATCATACTTATTTTAAATTCCCTGTATAAATCCTACCTCTGATTCATACCAACATTTGATTCTGATAATTATCCTTTTTCACTTCAAACTATACTCTTTCTTGCTCTTGAGTATGACGCATAGAACTGTGTCTATGTGTTGAAAGCTGAGTACAAGATAATAATAACTGAGACAATAAGACTTTTAATATGAGGTTTCATGTTAATCTGTCCAGGCTTGGGGCTGTGTTTAAAATTTTCTGTAACTATCAATAACAAAGGATTCAAATTCCCCCCTTGTTCTTGCATTGGTCTCTTCCAGTTTCCTTATGCTTCC
>PVKS010002105.1:60737-124758 GCA_004027875.1 Aplodontia rufa
AGGCTTGGGGCTGTGTTTAAAATTTTCTGTAACTATCAATAACAAAGGATTCAAATTCCCCCCTTGTTCTTGCATTGGTCTCTTCCAGTTTCCTTATGCTTCCCTAATAAAATACTTCTCAAATAAAATTGGCATCTTGCAGCTCTGTCAGCTATTATCCCTTGCTATTTTACTAGAGCTCTGTTGGTTTGATGGAAAACTATGAAGAAGGAATGATTGCACAATCATCCAGTTGATCTAAGACTGTTATTTTCATATGTTCTTGAGTTGTGATGTCCTCAAGTGTGTTTTTTTTTTTTTTTAATGTTATCTTCTCTGTTAAGTGAAAGAGGAAGATCGCGGTGTCTGGAGTTGACAACATGCTGGTCTCCAGGTAGGACAAGTTAGCAGGTAGTCTTTTTTCTCTGGAGAATGGTCCTTGGTTATAGAGAATGCTCTGGGAATATTTTACAAGGATTCGTTTTCCACATGCCATGGCTAGAGTCAGAGAAGGACATTTCTTACATGTTCCACATCACCAATGGTAGTGTCTATGGAGGTATACCTTTAAAGGTATTGGGCCAACTAAGAGTTTCCTACTCTTGCTATAATACACATTCAGCCTCCTGTAGCTTATCAAAATTACCTTTACTTATTCACTCAAGTTTGTGGCTCCCCCAGTCTCTGCTTCGGGTAAGAGGAACTTAGGTGTGGCTCTGCATTCACCTACCTCTGTATTTCTGTTACCTCAGTTTTCTGATGGGTCCAAGAAATGGTACCAATTTTCCATTTATTCAGACTTTAGAAAATTCTTAATGTAAGAAAATGAGTAATGACCTCCTATGTCTTCACATGTTATAGCTGAAACAAAAGTCTTGACTGGATGTTTGATTGCTTCAATTGGGAAAGTAATGCTGAGTCATGTTCGTTAATGTGGGAGGCAGTAGGAGCCATGTTTATGTGTGCATGGATGTGTGAATGTGTGTGTGTTTGGTTGTGGGGTTTTATTTTGTTTCCAAAATTAGGGGTACAAGTATTAGCAGAGTAAAATAAATTCAGATGAATTATTAAACAATTACTAACCCCTTGGAATTTTCAGGATAGAGTCTACTAACCATCTCAGATGTAAATAGTTTTCTAGATGGTTCTTCCTGTTGCACCTGTCTTATCTTCTTCTGTGGTCTTATTCCTAAGTCCCTCTTTCCTCATCACTGAACCTCCTTACTTTTTTTTTTCTTTACCTCTGTCTACAGTTGATTATTCTTGTTCATTTCAAGTATCACTTCTTGTATATTTTTTTTTTTAGGAGGAGTAAAAGGATTAGGACTTATTTAAAGAAAAAAAGCAGAGACTCCACAAGGTGGAGGGGTACCTGGAAGCAGGACACCATCTAATGGAGGTTAGGCCAAGGGTTCTATTGATTTGGAGTATGAGCATAATTAACATTCATGCAAAGTAGGCTTTGAGAAGTGCATCTACATCATTGGTTGAAATCTATGCAAAACAGGCATTGAACCTAAGCTCCAAAGTTATTGGTTAAAAACTATGCAAAACAGATAGCAATTCTGTCCAAGTTCCCATCTGTGTGCACCCCCATTTTTTAGTTTTCCTGCCTCAGGGACAAAGGAGTTGCTCCCACAGGTGAGTCTCATGGTCATTTGCATATGAAGGCCCTTAACATACCTGTTAAAGGCTCTATACTGGCTAGCTTCTAGGTGTGATTGAATGGAGCCCATGGCCCTGACTACCTAGCCATTTTACTATCTCTCCCAAGTTGTTTCTTTCCCCACTCTGAAGAAGTATCCCTAACTGCTCTTGGGGAAAGGGGAGATGACCATTCCGGCTGAAAGAGGGGTGTTGAAAATGTACAGCAGTCAGAGACCCTTCCCCAGAGGCCTATGTAAAATGACCCCAGTAGAAGCAGGGTGTGATTGTGGATTTCATGTGTAATGGCATTTTGCTGGTCAGGGCAGCTCAGACATCCATGGTGGCAGGTGGCAAGTGACTGGACAAGGCATTCATCAGTCAGGGAACATGTTAAGAGGATAAACAAGTCAGCAAAGCATTAGTTTTGTAAAAGTAATCAATATTAGCCATTCCCTGAGAAGTATGAAGACAGTGACAATAAATCTTGAGTGGGGCTATTTATGACTTTGGAAACATTAGCAAAGTTGTTAGAAACATAGCAGTTAGCTTTAAAATGGCTTATATATCTTGGGCTATAGTCCCATGTGACTCTGTAAAACAGTCTACTCTCTAATGTTAACTTCTGCCTGGTAGAGATATTTCCTTTGGCTGTGTAACCTCCTAGTTTTATTTACCTTTGAGAGAATAAGCATACACCTGAAGCAATGTTTAAAAAGTCATTATCTCTATTGTTAAATGTCCATGTAAGATTGAGTTTCAGTTATACTCTCCTGCCAGGTGTTTAAGACAAACTTGATCAAAACTGACCTTGTTTCTATCTTTTGCTACGAGTCAGCTGAGATTTGCCAGGGTCATTCTTGGGGAACTTGTGAAAAGCCTCTGGGCTCTTCTATCAATCAGTTGTGCCATCTGCCAGGATAGGTCAGGCAGGGTCTTGCTTACCACATGTGGCTTTGCTTGGAAGCATCAGGGACACTGCCCATGAATAATCATCCTCTGAAGAATGTACACTGGTTGGCTTTCTGTTCTGTAGGGTCACCTGATCCCCCTGATTGGGAGGTCATGTTACCCAGAGTTGCCAAGCCTGTGAAGAAGTCCCATTGTCTACTGAGTTTTGCTGATCAAAAAGGGCAAGGGCCAAAATATTGACTATTTTCCTTAACCTTTAACTGTCTTAACTTTAGTCTCCTTAATTTGTTGT
Source organism: Aplodontia rufa (assembly GCA_004027875.1). Classification (NCBI taxonomy): domain Eukaryota; kingdom Metazoa; phylum Chordata; class Mammalia; order Rodentia; family Aplodontiidae; genus Aplodontia; species Aplodontia rufa. The sequence goes on from PVKS010002105.1 coordinate 63,565, forward strand.
TAAACATCCATCAGGCCAGTTTCACCAGTCTTAAAGTGTAAATACTATGTCACAGTTTTATAGTTACCCCTTTTGTTTAATTAGGATCAATAACTGCTTGAAATTAGTAGCATATCTTATCTGTCCTTATCTGATGGCATGTCTTAACTCAGGTTTTTCTGTTAGAAGTAGTACTTCTGCAAAACACTAATAAGCAAGAGTTTTAAAGATTTGCAAGGAAAATACAGCAAGGAATTAACAAGAGTAAATGAAATTAATTCTACTTTGGAACCATAAGGTGAGAGGCTGAATCTTAGCTCAGGCAAGGAACAGCTCTTAACAAATAAAGTGTTTTATTTTTGAAAATTATCTTTGCTTTTTAAAAGTATTTTACAAAGTTTTCATGTATTATTTCTAGAGTCTATCTGAATATATATTTAGGAAGCAGTGTTAATGATCAGAAAAACAGTCAAAGCAAACAGATAAGTCAGGCTTTTAAATTGCAGTGTGGTCCTTCTTTGTCAAATACAATATAAATAAGAGAGGACCTATTGGTTACCTTGTCTGTAAACATACATAACACATAGGATTTAGACAAAGCTTGAACAATTTTTGACCAAAGAGAAATCTTAAATAGTTTTAACTGATTGTGCCAATTATCTTCATCTTAATAACATACAAGCTTCTGAAATTTACTTACTTAGACACTCATCTAGGAACATTTCTTTCATTCTAATCTCCACATCAAAGTTTATTTCCAAGCTTGTAACCTTTTATAACTCTTTCCTACTTGTTGTCCCTTGAATCTGCATTCTGATACAATCCTTATGAAACTTCCAATGTTCCCAATTACTTTTTTAAAGGTGAAATACTTCCGTTCATATTATTTAAGTCAAAATAGTTGATAAATATGAAATGAAATTGCTAAGAGAAATAGTATCAGTGATCAAAGACTGATTTATAAATGTTACACATTAATGATAAATCCTCTGTGCATTTAAAACAAATGTAAGCCAGGTTTAGAAGACAACACTTGGTTAATTTGCCTGTCTTAGTTAGCTTGCCTGCCTTAAACTATGTAACACATAGACAAAAGCTTTAAAATTTAGTTATCAGATGTACTGTATCTTTAGTCATTTATGTCTAGAATGTCAACAATGATGTCCTGAAATAACTGTTGCTTATTTAATCAGTTGTAGAACGATCATTTAAGACTTTAAAACAGGTTCAGTTTCCATAATAACACTTAAGAGACAGAAGAAATCATCTTGATAAGCATATCAATGTTTTAAGAAACTCTGATGTTAACGAATTAGACTTTGCTCTATCAGTATTTCTTTCCCAATTGTTGATTCTTTCCTATATTTCCCAGTTGCTGATTTTTCGTAAATTTAAATTTAGAAACAATCCTTATGAAATTTTGAAATTTCTCAATTACTCTTAAGGTGAAATACTTTATTTTACAGTGCTTCTGTCTAAATACTTAAAGCTTTTGTACTCTTTATATACCTGTTAGACCTGTTAGAATTTTAGACCTGTTAGAATTACATGCGTTAGAATTTTATACCTGTTAGAATTTATACTTGTTAGAATTTTATACCTGTTAGAATTACACCTCTTAGAATTGTAATTCTTAACAATTTTGCTTTTAGTGAATATCTAGAAACAATACCTTAAACTTTTCCCATTTATCAACAACTTATAGGACATTTAATAGACCCAAATATGTATTGCCCTATAGAATCCAAGAAGCCAAGAGCAACTGAACTCAGGGTTAACAGCAGCGATCTAATGTCTTTTAGCAAACATGCATAAAGATTAATCCCATTTATGTTATCAGACAAGTGTAGATAACCATCTTAAGCTGATTTTTACCCTGTGAAAAATCCTATAAGCAATGAATGTTACACTTAACATTTATAGAAACTGATATTCGATTGATTGACAACCTAGAAAAACATGTGGGTTAGTAATTTCCAAGACATCTTTACTCTTATGTTTAACCAATTTAAATTGAGACTCTTTAAATATTTGAGTCACATGAACAGAAAATTATTTTGATCTATTTTTTAAAATTTAGTTTATGAGCACTCATTTAGGTCAATGTAGTATACCATGTTGACACAACATACAACACACATGTAGACAAACACAATGCAGATGTGCACACATCCGAAAAACAAATAGCCTCTCTGAATAACTGACCTTTGAAAAGACAGCAGTAAAAAACCAGGATTAAACTGTAGTTAGAACTGACTGAAAAATATATTTGGGTGCACAAAATGATAGATGAATCACCAATAAAGCTCAAAAATTAAAGCTTTTCCCCAAAAATGAAACAGCCATATTTACTCCAGCATAGTGCATGCAAACATCCCTTGTAGAGCAGAGTGCACTTTAGGATCACATTAGTTTTTCTAGACTTTGAAAGAATGTGGGAGTCTGTGAAATCCTTTGGAAAAGCTTTTTTAGAAAAGAAAACTTAGACATATGAACTTCCCATTTTCCTTCCTTGTGTCCACCTGAAGAGAAAGCAAACTCTGCAAGAATTAAGTGCCTGATATTTTGGGGCCTTCCAAGCCAGCTTCCTGAAGCTGAGTCCCTGCTGCAACAGTACAGACCTCTGCAAAAGAATGCAGTTCTCTCAAGAATCTCAGAAGGCTGGGGACCTGGAACAGCTTGCACCTCTCAGATCCCTTTTATTTTCCTTTCCGCTTTCTTTACTTTAGAGAATGGATCCTCAGAGTATGGGGAAGTGACACAGTGGTTTGGATTTTTTTTTTCCCCTTTGGGCTGGAACTAGTTTGGGCAGCCTCTCATGCAAGTCTAGCTGTAAGATGGAGTTATAGTTTGTCATCTCTCCTTGTCCTCTGACTGACATTTGAGCCAGGATTGAATACATAAAATATCCAGCATTTTTCCCTCAGGGTTGTGAGTGGCAAAGGAATCCAGGTTTGAGTGCCTGTGTTAGATGGAATGTTATCTGTCTGAAAGTCAAGTGGGAAGAAGGGGTCCCTCAGCATCCCTCCATTGTTTTAGATCAAGGTGTCCCTCCATCACCTGTGAACCTCAAAGTAATTGGCAACCATCCCTTGAGGCCTGACTAGGACTGTTGAGTCCATCAGATTACTCAACCCTAACTGGCACATGCCTCAAAGTCCCCTCACTCAAAGTTTCCTTTATCTTCTGCGATTCTCAAAACATTAGCGACCACATATTGAGGCCTGACTAGGATTTGGGCAGGTTGTATTTAGTTACTCCTTACCAATGCATGACCCCCAAATCCCTTCTGTGTTCTTTCCCTCTTAAAGGGAAAAACCCTGATTTCCCTGTGTCAAATGTACTCTCATGTATAGAAGCACGAGTGAGCATCTCACAGGCCAATAGCTTTCTTAGCTATAGTTCTAAGGGAGAGACAAGTTCCTGAGAAACATATTCCATGGACAAGTTAAGTTTTTCCCAATGACTGATATTTGCCATCTTACTCAATTAGTGTTAAAGTCCTTTCCTAGTTGTTGCATAAAGGAATCATATTTATAGAGTCAGGAGTGATGCTCCCATTGTAACAGACACAAAATCTGAAACCATTAACCTAGTAAGTTGGGAGGGAGAAACACAATGTATTGCAGCAATTAAAATGAGCCATGGGTTTTTCCTAGGGAAACTGGCAGAGTTAGGAATCTAGAGACCCATTTTTCTTTCTAGGAAGATAAGAGTATTTTTTATTTATTATTTTTTAGTCCAACAAAGCATAAACTGGCAAAACTGAGGGTCCGTGGAATAGAACCTGAGACTGAGCTGCATTTCCCTGGGGTAGATTTCTACAAAGCAGAGAGAGAAAGACAAAGTGGGCATCTCACTCATGCTCTGGTAGATTGATGGACAAGACTCTGCCTCAGAGTCGTCAGATTGCCCTGAGAAGTTACCTCAGCTTGTGATCTGAGGAGCAGTCCGAGTGAGCCCCTGCCTCTACCATTGGGTAAGAAGCCATAAAAGTAGATTAAAGTGCAGATAAAGTTTCCATGTGTGATCTATTGCCTTTTGGCCATCTCTAGTCACCCTGTGGAGTAGCCCAGCCATAGAATTAGGGTGCTTCTATGAGAGATCTCACTTTCTTGATCAAATGGATCTTCGTGAAAGGAAAGTGAAGCAAGATCAAAACAACATTCTCTCTGCCGAGGCAGGGAGGAGTTGAGAAGTCTCACTCCAGCAAGGCCTTTACCCTGGGTCTTAAGTCTGGCAGCCTGCTAGTGGCTTTTAATTGGCTGGTAGGGTCCTGGTACTTTTGAAAGAGATCAGGTGTACATAATGGAGTACAGGACTCCTAAAGGATAGAAAAGCGATAGAGTAATTGTCCATTTTACTCACCTTCTGAAGTATTCCCGTTCAGGGAACTAAAATGATGAGGGGTTTTTGAGGTGAGGTTGGATTCTCTGCTACTGCTGGCAGGTGGAGTCTGGGCCACTACAGATTCCAGCAGCCTATTTTTAGCCTGCTTCTAGTGTTTGCAGCGATTCCCAGTTAAAAACTCGAAATTTGGGATGGCTGCAGGTCTCTGCAGCCAAAATAGTGTTAGCAGCTCCCCAGCTATAAGCTGTGTGTTGCAGCTCTTGGTGTGGTGGAAATTTACCCCTGGAATTCAACACCAATCTTCTGAGTTCTTTTCTCACAAATTTGAAGAATAAAATCCATGGACAATCAGGGAAGGAGGAATAAAAAGGAATAGGATTTATTTAAGGAAGAAGAGCAGGGACTCTGCAAGGTGGAGAGGTACCTGGAAGCAGGACACTCACTTCTTCTTGTATTTGATTTTTGATTCATTGAGAATGTTTAGTAGCCCTTTGGGCTCCTCAAATAAAACCCACTGTACGTGGTTGTTATAATAATAAGCATAGCAGTTGCAATCATTGCTTTTATTTTCTATGAAAACATGGGTCCTTGCATCATGACAATGTACACTGGGTGGGAGTTTTTCCATGTACTTGATTCCAGGATTCCAATATGTGTGTTTTCTAGTTGGTGCTATTCAGCACATACTTCTCATATTGACCCAAAATAGTTTATCCTAGTTGGTGAGGACCAAAGGCATTCAGAGCAATTAGAGTACAAACCAACAATTGCATTTATTACATTTGTTAATTCAGCAAAAAATTAAATCAGGCAGAAGTTTCTTAAGGAATGAAGGAGTACCTTATATTCCACTCTCAATTTAGTTTCTTGAAGAATAGCACTTTGAATAGCACAGGTCTGGAGACAATCCACAGAAAGCCTTCAAGATAATAAATCTAGGTATTTCCTGATGAAAGTTTCCAAGTATGCAGATAGAAAAAGAAAAAGAAGTAGCTGCTTACACAGTGGAACATCCCCAAATTATTTTCTGAAATACATTTGAGGAAAGTCAATATTTCAACAATGATACATTTAAAAGAAAAAAAAACAACAAAAAGTGAAATAAATTTACATTAAACTAAAAGGATTTTTCTTTGGTACCATCAGTTTTATAAGGAAACAAAATCCTTTTTCTAAGTATCCTCTTCATGTCCCAGAATTTCTCTTCCCTCATACTTTTGAAAATAAAGCTTCAAATAGCAAGAAAAGAGAATCAGGATATTTTAAAGCACTTAGATCCTAGATGTTTGTAATTTAATTTTTAGGAGAAGTATAGTAAAGGTAGAAAATAGGTATTATAAAGTGTCATTATGGAAAAATTACATTCTGATTAGTTAACAGCTTTAGTATTATTCTAGATCAGATCAAATTTAGGGGATTGAATCTTTTCTATAATAGTAGAGAATTTTACTAGGTTGACTGTGAGAAATTTCGCTGATTTTCTGCCAAGGGATTTAAGTCACCTCTTATTTTCTGCCTGTGCAGCATATGCTGCCTTCACTAACTTTGGGGGCAAAGCCATTTATTTCTCTCATCATCCTCTTATTCCTCAACAACTTCCAGTTTCTCCCTCTGTATTTACTCTGATTTTTAATATGTCCTTTGGTTAATAATCTTCTCATCAAAATGATTTAAAATTTCTATGTACATTATTTATTCAATCATTATTCTTTTATTTGGTGAGCAATAAAAATTAGCTTGCCTTGTGATAAAATACATACGGAAATGCCTTTTTAAATGTCAAGGGAAAGGCAAAGTACTTTTGATATTAGTGACTATTGTGGTAATGTCCTGTTAGATTTCTAATTTTGAAAATAAAGAATCTAATGAGATCAAGAACAGAGCTCTAAGACCAAGAATTTTAATCTTTGGGGGTTCATAGCTAGTATATTTTTAGTATGATATTACCTGTCCTTCAAATTACTTTAATGCAGTGTGTTAAGAAGAGAGAATCTGGGGCTGGAGTGGTGGCTTGATGGTTACAGTGCTTGCCCAGCATGTGTTAGTACAAGGGTTCAAACCCCAGCACCCAGGTGCACAACTAAGTGTCAGAGCAAAGAAAGCCATGTAAAAACTCAAAACATTTTGATTCTCTCTGATTCTCTCTCTCTCTCTCTCTGTGTCCTCACTAAAAAAGAAAAAAAAAAAATGAGAATCTGATTTCAGAACCACTTTAAAATTTTATAAATTAATTCATCATTTCCCATAAATATAAATTTTCTTTATAGTTATGAAAGGCTCTTAATTTCTACTTAACAAATAGCTAGAGTTAAAGAAGTTTTTAAATGAAAAATATTTATATTTCATTTAATATTTATATTGTATGCTTTTGTTTTAGGAGTAGGATTTATTTAAGGAGGGAGAGCAGAGTCTCTGCAACGTAGAGGGGTACCTGGAAGCAGGATGCCATCTTAGGGTGCTAGGCCAGGGTTTGCATTGGTTTTGGTCATGAGCATTGATTAAGATTTATGTAAAGCAGGCATTGAGAAAAGTACCAACACCATTGGCTAATTTCTACGTAAAACAGATAGCAATCTTTCCTAGTTCCCATCTGTGTTCATCCCCACTTCTGGGAAAAGGAGTTGCTCCCATAAGTTAGCCTCAAGGTCTTTTGCATTTGAAGGCCCTACAGGTTAGCTTCCAGGTGTGGTTGAATGGGGCCCATTATTCTGATTACCTAACCATTCACTGTCTATCCTAATCTCATTCATTCCCCATTCTGAAGAAGTATCCCTAACTGCCTTTAGGGACAGGGACAGGTGACCATTCCCTCTCCTTCCAGCTGATAAGGTGCTTTGAAAAGGCATACCAGTCACCACCCATCCCCAGAGACCGATTTAAAGGATCCTGGTGGAAGCAGAGCTTGGTTGCAGATTCCATGTGTAATGGTGCCTTTCTGGTCAGGACAACTCAGACATCCATGTTGGCAGTTGGCAGGTGACCTTCTGAAGAAGTTTCCTGGTCAGGGAACCAAAAATGAATCAGGAGTTTTGAGATGAGGCTTCATCTGGCAAATGGAGTTTGAGCTGACTATGGGTTCCTGTGGCCAAAATAGCCTGTTTGTAGTGTTTGTAGCTATTCCCACTTAAAACTGGGAATTTGGGCTGGCTGCAGATTTCTGCAGCTGAAATATTGTTAGTAGCTACCCAGTGCATTATAGCTCTTGGTGTCAAAGTACATTCTGGTAATTCAGCGCCAATCTTCTTCTGTATTCTTGTCTCATGAAGTTGAAGAATAAAATCCATGGACAATCACGGAAGGGAAAAGTATAAGTAGTAGAATTTCTTTAAGGGAGGAGAATAGAGTCTCTGCAACTTGTGCTTTTAATATCTTATAAGAATGCTGGACAGGCTGGAAAGGTGGCTCAGCGGTTATGGTGCTTGCCTGGCATGCCTGAGTTCACAGGTTCAAACCCCAGTACCACATACTCAACGAAGTGTCGGAGCAAAGAAGAAAAAAAAAATGCTGAAGATGTGTGATTGAGTCATATCTTATTGGATTTTATGAATAGTTCAATAGTCTCTCATTTTTTTCACTTTTATTAATATAAGGACTAGAGAAAATATTAGGCATATTCATACTATTTTATAATATTCACATCAAATTCCTTCTAAGTGAAAATCTGAGATGTCAAGTAAGTCAGCAAATAAATTATAATTAAGGTGTAAACACATAAAGTAAAATTAACATGGAAAAATATATTTGCCATCTTTTGATAGCTGTTTGGAATTATTTTTCTATGTGGAAGAATTCTGGAAGATACATAGCTCATCTACATCTTTAGATATTTAAAACATGTATTTTAGTCAACTTTTCACTGCTGAGACCAAGAACTCCTATATTGAGGGCTCATAGTTTCAGAGGTCTTAGTCCATAGAAGGCTACTTTCATTCTTCCAGGCTCAAGATGAGGCAGAAGAGTGTGGCCGAGGGAAGTGGGTCAGAACGTGATGATGGTCAGAAAGCAGACAGAGAGCACTGCTCAATAAGCACAAAATATATACACCCCAAAGGCATGACCCGCCTCCTCCAGCCACCCCTGCCTGCCTACACTTACCATTTGGTTATTCCCTGTCAGGGGATTTATTGACTGATTGGGTTAATGTTCTCATAACACAATCACTTATTGTCTAAATCTTCCTGCACTATCTCACACATGAGCTTTTGGATGACACCTAATATCCAAACCATAACACTATTCATCCCTAAGTTTTCATCAACAAGTCCACAGTTTCAGCCAACATTTCTGACTCATTTGTTCATATTTTTGCTTGATGAGATATGATATATTAAATTGCATTATTTAAAAGTTATAACTAAATTAGTCATCATTGAGTTGACACTAAAGGAAAACTTTCAAAATGTATTCAACAAATACCAAAAATATCTGTTATAGACATTAGCCCTGTTTTCATACCCTCACGTCCCTCATGTTATGGAGTATTTTTTATTTCCTTCTTATTTCTCTTCCAATTTAATTTACTATGTGTAATGAAAGAGATGAAAAAATAAAGGAATATAGAGTGGAGAGAAGAACTGCAGCTCAACAGTAACACAAGTTTATTTGGGAGAAACCTGAGGAGGGAGCCCAGTGGAATCTGAGACCTACCTACCTGCTGCTTACAGGCTGGGGTAGGTATAGAGGGAATGAGGGGAGGGGGTGCAAGGTGCAAGTTTTCTAGTTAAATTGTTCTTTTTTTTTTTTTTTTAATAGAGTGGGGATCCTCTGATAAGGGCCTGAGACAATCGGTTTCCCACAGGGGCCAAGGGCTCAGTCTGTAAACTTCAAAACAGTGAATAGGAGGTTTGCTGCCTGGGTGAGTGGCTTCTGGCAATTTTCCATATCCATCAATATGCAATTAAATTCTTAAATCTTATAAAGTAAGAATATGCCTTGGCATGAAATAAAGTAAATAGAAGTTTTTTAATCAAATTCTTATTCAAATGGAAAATCATGATAGGAAAATAAATGACTATTTTAGCAAGTGTAAGATTAGAGCACAAGAATCCCACCAAAGTTTTGTGCACTTGCTAGACATGGACACATGTTTATATGTATGTTTCACAAGGCACATGGAAAACCAAGAATTTTGCCACCACTGCTAATAAGTCAGAGTCTTTTCCTTTATAGGTCATTATAAAGAAGAACTTTCCAACAACATTAAAGAGCATAGAAAAGATCCTGATTTAACTAAGAGGCCCGGAGGATTAAATATATAGGAAAGGGAAAGAAACTCAGTGTTAGTCTGTCTGTCTGTCTCTCTGTCCTCTTTCATAATCTGAAGGCTTTCTCCTTGTCTAAGGCTAAAGAAAGAGAGGTAGTTGATGTGACAGAACCAGACAGACAGTGACTCAGAGTGAGAAAATCAGCTTGGAAAGTGCCAAAGGTGAGTGGACAGAGCTTGTGTGGTCAGATTGCTTAACGCTCCTAACATCAAGCCCTGGTGGTACCCCCACAGGTCCTGGCTCATTGCTCCTGCTCAGAGAGTGCTCTCTTTAATAGCCACCAGGACCCTGCTCCTTCAGAGCATGATGGTCCATCCATGACTTCAGCCTTTGCTAGGGCCAGGTTAGCATAACCTGTCTTCTGTCTCAAAGGTCCTCCTGAAAATCTATAGCTGGTGATGATGAGGAAAAGTATACTCTGCAAAAATATTTAGGTGTGGTCACATAGGATGTTTTCCTTTGTACTCATTCCCTTGCAACAGCCCACAGACTCTTTCTAATCTTCCCTATACACAAAATATTGAGATAAAGGACAAATTGTAAGATTTAGGGAAAATAAAGGATTTTTAAATCATTTCTGTTCAAACCAGTTTGGAAAATGTCAGGCTAATTTGCAATAAAGATGCTTTAAAATAAAGTTTGAGGATGGAGTAGGGTGCTAGTCATGTAGAATTTTCCAAAAGCATTTTACTATAAACCATTCTGACCATGTTAGTATACAGCTGCTCAAAAAATCATGGCAAGAATAATCATTGGAAAATGTTGCCTTGAAAATTGGCTTTATATCCTTTCAGAAGACTCACAGAGACAATTTCTCCATTATTGCAACCTTGACAATGCTGATGATGATCCTGCTGTGTTTTATCCATGCGCAAGAAAGCATATATCTAAATACTTGTCCATTTCTAGCAAATGCATAGACTGTATGGTTTGATGCTGGACTCCTCCTAACCTTACTCTTGCCAAGGTTGCATTACTTTATTTTCCTTCAATTGTTTTCCGTTAAGCTAATTTGCATTCTGTACTTTTAAATTATATTAGTTTTTTGAATTATATGGTATTTTTGTGAGCTAACAAATAGTTGTTTGGGAAAAAGACTTGAAATAAAAAGGAACAATGTGTAAGTAATACATAAAAAGATAAATGTTGATGCTATAGTGTATTTTATCAGTTTCATTTAAGTTAGAAGAAGATAACAATCATTCTTTGAATTCAGACTTTGTGATAAAACCAGTGTTATTTGTTTGCTTCATACAAATGAAAAGAATCATTCCTCTCCACCAGAAAGTTTTATTATCAGAGCTACTTGATTTCTTTGCATTCTCTTTTGTGTTTCATGCTTCTTTATAGTTGCTATGTATGTATGAGCATGGAATATTTTGCAGCAATATGTTTGTACCTTAACATTTTTGGTAAGCTGTGCATTACTCTTTTTCTTATTCTGTTATACAAACATAATATAACTTCATACTTATATTCAAAATACTTCTTCAAATCTGAGTCTAAGTTATCAATAGTAGTGATTCACATAAACCCAAACAATTGTAGCAATCTGCAAAATGAGTTTATTTTCACATGATGTATCCCATATTAAGAATATTGTTTAACAATACAAACTTGCCCTAATGATTTTGGAAGTCATTATGTTTAAGTGAAATGGAAAAGACATGGAAAGACAAGCACCTCATGTTCTCTCTCATATATTGAAGCTAAAAGTGCTGATGTTATAGATTTAGGCATGGAACAGTGGTCATCAGAGCACAGAAATGTGATGGGGAGGATGGAAATAGGACGGATATGAGATAGAAAACTTCAGTTAGACTGATAGCTCTATTTGTAGCTAAGTAGGGTGTTACTATACTCAGCAATAAATTGCTACTTATTTCAAAAGAAGTCTAGAAGAAAGAACTTTAAATATTCCTAACAGAAAAATAATAAATGTTTGTGGTGATAGATTTGCAATTGCCTGATTTAATAATATTAAAACACCACCTTATACCCGATAAAATGTTTGATTATTATGTATCAATTCAATTAAAAATTAAAAGCAGAATATTCCCCTAAAAAGTTGAACTTTGCCATTCAGATTAATTTTTGCCTATTAGATTTTTTCTGAATTGAACATGAATATAGCACATTTATTCACTTCACACAAAAAAAAATAAAATGTTGGAGAATTTATTTAGGGAATACTTGGAGAATTTATATATTTCCTAGTATGCATTATAGAAAAATTTTCCCCACAAGAGGCTCTGGTTGCACTTACTATGAATCGAGATGTTCATCTATCGTGAGTAACCATTAGCATAAGCCTATGTTCTATAATCCAGAGCACCTGGAGAAATTCATTTAGGTTTTAGTATATACTATTATCTAGCTGATATTTCAATTTCTGTTATTTATGGTCTCAGTTTAAATGCACAAATGATAGATGATAAAGTGAAATTTTGAACCACACGCATTCTTTGCTTTTCTGATATACCCAGATTATTGCCTCCTTAAACAGTGTATTTTTGTTCTGTGTGAATTGTAGCTGAATATATTTGAAACTGATGGTTTCAGCAGTTTAATAACTTTCTCATTTGATATTTAAAGGTCAGGATACATGAATGCATCAAAGCAAATATAAGATGCAGTATTGATTGATTCTTCTCTACATGTTCTCAGTAGAAATACCAATTGTGAAATACTTTATCAGTTAATCCTGATAGGGTCTCTTTTTATCTTACACCACAGAATAGCAGTACAAACCTAGATCAATTTGGTTTTAACAATGGTTTGTAGAGAATATTATATTTCAATAACTCTCTTTGACATCACAGTGCTTTGACTGACTTAAAAGATTTTACTTTTAAACCATTGCTATCAACGTAGAAATGTGAATGGTTTGAAAATATTTCTGCCTGGAAAATCTGAAGACTGGGGCATAGTTTACTACTAATGCAGTAAATGCTTTCAAACTTAGAATTCTTATGGTTATAATTTCAGTATGATTTTTAATATTTTGTATTTCAATGGTAGCAGTGCATCTGCATTTATTTCAGCCTAAATAGATACCAGTCAAGTTTATCAGCATTTAACATATGTAAGTTATTTAAATATCTATATGAGGTAGGAAATTTTCTTTTTCTGTTTTATAAATGAGAAAATGGAAGCCCTGATTGGTGAAGTATTTGCCATGTCCTTATAATTCTGAGCAGAGGAATTGACATTTGATCTCAGGAAGGTTGATGCCTGACTTCAAATTCCTAATTTTTTTATTTTTTCCTGTGTACAAATACTTATTAGAAGAAAGAACCAAAACAACATGGGCTCAGTAAAATCATCATACAAATAATATTAATATTAAGAATATTAACAATGATATAAAATTATGTAACCAACAATTATCTCCTATCATGTACGTGTCTGTGCTCCAAAATATTTTTCATACATTTTATTATAAAAATATCGTGTGTAAAAAATCATGTATTTATTTAAAATAAATCAAAGGCTAGAAAAAAGAGTTTTAATGTCGTTTGTACAGTCTTATTAAAAGTATTCTAAGTTAATGACTTGCAATATTGCTGTTCATTAAAAAAATGGAATTGCATCTCTATTTGATGAGTCAATTGAACATTGTTAATGCACAGAATCATGAAATTAAGTAACTTAAATTACTTTTTGAATTTACTGCCTTCAGATAAAATCAAATTCTAGCTCAACAGAAAAAAATAGATATGAATAGGTTGGTCACTGGAACCTATCATACCATATAGATGTGATTACAGCATGTGAGATCTTGATTTCAAATAAAACCTTTATTGCGCTATAAGTTTTATAGTAGTTAAACATACATGGTACAACATTTATCATTTTAGTAATTTTTAAAAGTACAGTTATGAGACATAAAATATAGTCACATTGTTGGACAACTAACTTCACCATCTGCATTCTGGAACTCTTTTGTCTTCCCCAAATGAAACTCTACCCAGTGACCACTACTAACTCCTCACTGCATCTCCCTTCTAATCTGTGGCAACTACTGCTCTACCTTTCTGTCTTTATTTGATTTATCTAGGTATATGTTAAAAGTGTAATCATACATCATTTTCTGTGATAGGCTTATTTCACTTGGCTTATCTTTAAGGTTCATTCATCTTTTAGAATGTCTCAATTTATTTTCTTTTTCAAGCTGCATATTTCATGTGTGTGTTTATGTATCACATTGTGTCTTATCTATTCATTCATTGATAAGTTAATCTCTTAAGGTAGCATAGAAATGTTTTCTGCTAATTAAATGTTTGGATAAGTTATTGATTTGGTTAGACAACATCTTTCTGATTTTGTGTTTTCATATGCACTGTTAATCATTGATATACAATAATGAGTTTCTGATTAAGGCTAAAGGCACCAAATGAGTCAAGGAAGCACATATAGTAATCCCTTCATATCATTAAGCACAACATCTATGAATTAAACAAACTGTGGATTGAAAATACTTGGGTAAAAACAATTGCATCTATACAAAAAAGGTATATACTTTTTATTCTTGTAATTATTCCCTAAATATAGTGTACCAAATGTTTACATAGAGTTCACACTGCATTAGATATTATAAATAATCTAGATATTATATAAAGTATATAGGAAGATTGTGTAGGTTTATGTGCAAATAGTAGGACATTTTATGTAAGTGACTTAATCATTACAGATTTTGATATTCATGTGGTGGGTGGGTAGAGTCATAGATGCTGAAAGATGACTGATTTTAAAAGTTACTTTCCCAAGATAATGGTATTTTTAGTAAACTTTTTTATAGCCTCATGAAATCTGTTAGGTTATAAAACATAGTGAAAGATCACCAGATAAGTGGCAATATAAAAATTTAAACATTTTTTGGAAAGAAACTTCTTTTGAAAAAAATTTTATAATTGTTTGTGATTAGATTCCTTTTTCCTGAATGTTCAAATTGCAATTCCTTAGAAAATATTTATGTAATACTTGTAAGGTGTAAAACATTTTGTCCTACTTTGCAATATAATTTAGCAGATAATTAGGTTTAGTAATACCTAATAGACATATTTTTATAAATATTTATAATGGTGAGTAATGCCATGAAGCCAAATCCAGAGTCTTGTGAGGCTTTGAATAGAGTGATATATCCTGGGGTGAGCTCAGACAGGTTGCTTTTGTCCTTCAACCCTGAATTTTCTTTTGTTCACTGCTTCCTCTCCTGACCATATTCTCAAATCTTATCCTCAAGTTTATGATAGTATTTGTATAATATTGATATACTTTACTACTTTTGATGTTTCTTTTTTTGAAAACCAAACTAAATCATACTCATCTTCACCTATTATAGGAATACCTAGATTGTAAAATATTACCAGCTTTGCTTTATTAAAGGGGTAGTGACAGACTCTTAATATTTATGGGCTTCCTATGGTTAAATTCTAGATGGGTTATGCATTTCCTGGGTCCATAATCATTGTGTAATTGTTACTTATCCCTAGGTCATTTTCAACCCCTGGACTGATAATAAACTACAAGTGGAAATGGTAGGATGGTATTTAATGATAAAAAAATTTTTTGCTCATATTTGAGTTTATTGTTCCTCTTACTATTTGCAGTGGTTGAATGGCATCTTTGTCCTTTGCTATGCAAAATATTTAAAAATCAAGAAATGCAATTTATTTTTCATTTTCTTTGAAATGATTCTGAGATTTTATTGTAATCTCTGCTCAGTGCAGAGAGTTTATTACAACTGCTTATCTCATGCTAAATAAGTTCTACCATAGCATAGAAAAGTATCACCTTATTCTGGAGCAAAACAATGAGTGGGGCTGTCAAACCCAGTGTGATTCCCAAGGGACACATAGTGAAGGTGTTTAGATAGTCATCTGTGAGCTGGGAGGAAATGCAGATGTCTGTCAATACACTCTCATCTTCTGTAATATTGGAGAATCAAAGTATACGAACATTAAAATGACAAGAAAGATTAATGGATGCAGTTTGGTCAAAAAGCAAAAGTAGAGTAAATTTATATCATAGACATATTATCTTCAGAAATGAATACATTGCAGCCAAAAATTAAATATATTTTTCTAAACAAGCTACTGCCAGTAATCTTATCTGTCCCATTTAATAATTGTAGTTTAATTAACTGTAATTAAGTTACTGACTATAAGATGGCAAGTTGTACCAAAATAAAATGCTCAAAAAGACCTGACTTATTGCCTTTATTTTTACTTGAATAAAGCACGGGTTTCAGTGCATTAGCTTCCAGTTGCAGTGTGCTGAGAAGTTACTTCACAACAAGTCTTAGAGATTTTGTTGCTGCAATGTACAATAGTGAACTCCCACAGGCACATTCTGCTAACAATCTGAGGTCTTCCCACCTAAACACAATAGCACAACACACATCCTGCCATTTCATACTGGGAACTAACAGCTTCCTCTAGGAACTGCTGTCGGAGCAACAGTGTATATTGTACTCTAGTACAGCCTGTTAGTTTACGTGATCAGGGAATAAGACTTTCATTACTTATGACCCTGTAGAAACGAGACATTTGAATAGTTCATACAAACCAACTATTACTGAGAAATTGGTGCATCATATATTGAAAGTAATGCTTAACTCTGTGTTACTAGAAAATCATTTCATTTTTTCCACATTCAGGATTTTTATTTAATATTCTAGCAGACAAAGTACATACCTCCCTTACCTGTTCCTTTCAGTTTATGTGATAATTTTCCATAATAGTACTACTTATAGAGAAGCTTTGGTCAAGAATGGCATGACACAGCAAAAACAAAATAGAAGAACTACTGCTACTTAAAGCAAAAGCAAACAAACAACAAAAAACCACTTTACCAGTTCAAGCAAAAGCACACCACGTTTGCAGGATGTGTTTACAGTGCTTTCTTGGGGCTGTTTTTCCTCATCAACAGGCAAACGTAGAGCTGCAGTCAGCCACGTTTCTCACGCTGGAAAGCCAAGGCTAACTCAGATTCACATGACCTGAAAGCCCTGAACCAAAGAGAAGTTCTTGAAATTCCAAATTTTCATAGCTGAATTGATGTCAGTAGTGCAAAATTTGGGACAAACTTGCTTGTCCACCTTATAGGGTCGGTGCGTACTTATATTGGGTCTATTAGTGCTTTGAGTTCATTAGCTTTCACCCACTAGCTCCCATTCTTCCTGCAGATGTGCACTTTGTTATTACTGCTCCTAAAGGTAATCCGGGTACCAGCCTCTCCCAGCCATGGCAGGTGATTTGCTTTAGTGAAAACCAATGGGGTACTAGGGTTGACAGCGCACATCTGTAATCCCAGCAGCTTGGGAGGTTGATGCAGGAGGATTGCAAGTTTAAACCCAGCCTCTGCAACTTTACAAGGCCCTAAGCAACACATCAAAACCCTTTCTCAAAATGAAAAAAATTTTCTAAAAAAAATGTGGTGCTAGAGTGGTAGCTCAGAGGTTACGGCACTTCCTTGGCATGCATGAGGCCCCAGGATCGATCCCCAGCACCACATAATCACAACTAAGTGTCAGAGAAAGAGAGAACGGATGAAAAAATAAATAAAAATGATTCTTTCTCTCTCACTCTCTTTCCCTCTCTTAAAAAAAAGAAAAAGTGAAAGGAAAAGAAAAGTCAACACAGGGACACTTTTCTTACAATTTTTAAAGGATAGAACGCTGAGATAGCAGAATCAAGAGCAGATGGAAGATGAGAATTCTTGGGGTCCATCTACAGACTCATACTCCCTGAGCCAAGGTGGAGGCAGAAAATCATTTCAATAAATCATCCATATTACACTGACTCTGCTGACTACTATAAAACAATGTGATATGCTCTTCTTTTAGATAATGGAGAATCAATTTGTATTCATATGATTGTACAGAACAATATGCTATATAAATTTAATAAGATTATTTTCTAGTTACAATTATGTTCCTTAGTGAGGTCTATGACTTTATCACTCAGCTTCAGAAGGTATATGACATATAACCATTTTTAAACTTTGTGGTTATGAGAATGTGAAGTAAGCAGAAGTAGAAATCTCTGAAGCATCTGACTCCGGCGATCACTTCCCTAGTTTTGAAACAGACTGCAACAATACCCTGACTGATAAATCAAACTATCCCCAAAAGTTCAGTTTCACAAATTACAGGCACTATTGAGAACAGTGGAAAACTGCACATCTAGTTATTTGTACAGGGCTAAGTGTGGAAATAATTCTGAAGTACAGACTATATTGGGTAAATAATGTATGAAACACAAAGTTATAGTCTATTTCCAGATAAGCTTTATTTTGGATGAACATTAATGTATTAAACCTTAAAAATGAATCAAGTCTCAAATTATTATTTGGTATTTTTTGAAAAGCTCAGAAGGATTGTGGCACAATTCTGGAAGTCTTTGCTCAGTAAATAATTAGTAAAAAGTTAAAATTGATAGAGAAATGCAAGTAATCTCAGTGTCATTACATTAAGACAACTACATGTGCAGTAAAATATTTTCAGCATTAGATTTTATATAGAAATTATATTTTTCAATTTCTTTATTTTCAATAATGAAGTTATTAAAAAATAGTGACTTAGTCGATTGTAGCTAACAGAAGCGTTTGTCAAAATTTCAAAATCATCCACTTATCCAAGTTCAAATTTCATTAACAAAATATATATATATAAAACTGTATTATATATTTTATATAACAATGATATATATTTAATTATAATTTATTATATTTAAATATATAATTAAATGGGTATTGGTACATGATATAGAGTTAATATAATATCATAAATAATTGGGCACTATTAATAGAAAATAATGCCAACATTTAGGCTGATGTTCAGGAAATTATATCAATGCAGCTTAGTACCTAAAGGATTTACTCTACCTGTGATTCACACCTGTTTAACTGTGGACCATTGAAATTATACCAATAATGTCTAGATTGATTTGTGACTTGTAGTTTATATAAGTTTATCTCTGGGTTTTTATCCTCTAGAGTCCAATACTAATACTGACACTATTATACAATACTTGGTAGAGTTATTTAATATATATCTCAATTTATTCATGGCAAAAAAAGAGAATAGATTTTTCCTCACAAGGTTTTATCAGGGATTGACTGTGTAGCCCTTAACACAGTGGCTGATGATAAGCACTCATAGCTGGCGTGTTTGAATTTCCTTGAAGCATAAGGTTTAACTCTGGAGTAAT
This sequence comes from Aplodontia rufa, assembly GCA_004027875.1. Taxonomy (NCBI): domain Eukaryota; kingdom Metazoa; phylum Chordata; class Mammalia; order Rodentia; family Aplodontiidae; genus Aplodontia; species Aplodontia rufa. Next base: position 82,373 of record PVKS010002105.1, read on the forward strand.
TTAACATGTGTCCACTATTTTCAATACCATTTACTCTGGACTTTGCTTATTCCTATACCACCCATTATGGTGAATTTCTCATTCTTCTTATGTACATCTCAGGGTAATTATTCTATACACATCAGTTTCTTGTTGCCTGGTCTTGTATTTACAGTCTCATTTCTTATTGCTGATTTTTGGAGGTAGTGGGGTTTGGACAGGTGCTTTACCAACGAGCTGTATTCTTCATTTGAGATAATGTCTTGCTAAGGTGCTGGATCTGATCTCAAACTTCTGATCCCCTGCTTCAGCTTCCCTAGTGACTGGGATTACAAACATGAACCACTGTGCCATGCCAGGCACAGGATAATTTCTTTTCTAAGAACCAAGATTTCCACAAGATCTATAAACTCTCATTGGCTAATGGCATTACCTGTTTGGTTTTTAATCAGTTATTCAAATGACTGATTAAAACAATATATATACAAAATAAAAATAAAATGAGTCAAGTTTCAACTTCTGTTTTAAAGTTTTCCTGCCCAAAGAAAGTTGTACTTTTTTAGTAGTCCCCTTTCATCAGTAACACTATGAAATAATTCATTCTTTATTGTTTTTCTCTTTATGTGTTTGAGTAGGTTTACTTTTTCAAAATATAGTTTTCAATTTTTAAAAATTCAGTAATTGGAAAATAGCAACATAATTGCTTCAAGAATATAAATTACAGAAAAATAAGCCTTCATTCACCTCAATTAAATTCAACAACAGATAAATTTCTACAGTCTTTGTGTGGGAGAATTCTCATCCCTTATGAAAATTCCTCCCCCAAAAAATCTTGAAAAAGCAACAAAAATAAATTTTAATAAATGACAATTTTCCCTGAGTATACTTTACAAAATCATTTCCATCTTCTCCTCCTTCTCTTTTTATCTCCATCTCCTCCTTCCTATTTCATCTTTTATTTCAATATTTTACTCAGAAACTGGCTCTCAGGGAATTTACTTGTACCTATTAGATCTCAGTTTTCTTTGAAATAAAAGATTTTAAAACAATGGTCACACAGAAAAATTGCCAACAAGTATGAGAACAAGTGTTCAACATCCTTAACAATCAGGGAAATGCAAATCAAAATTACATTGGAATTTCATCTCACTCTCATTAGATTGACAATTATCAAGAATACAAATAACAATGATTGCTAGTGAGGTTGTGGGGGGAAAGGCAAACTCATGCACTGGATCTGGGGCTGCAAATTAATGCAACTACTTTGGAATGAAGCATGTAGATTCCTCAGAGGACTAGCCACCATGTGATGCAGATATCCCTCTACTTGTTAGCTATCCAAACAGATCAGTCTACTCCAATTATACATACTTTCCAATGTCATAGCAGTGCCATTCATGATAGCCAAATTAAGGAACCAGCCTAAACACCTATTCATAGATGAATAAAGAAAAGATGGCATATATACATTACGATAGGTAGTTTTGTGTTTCTGTGACCCAAAAAGAACAACTTAGAGGGAGAAAACTTTATTTTGGATTTATAGTTTCAGAGGCTCAGTCCATAGTCAGCTATCTCTCCATTGCTCTGGAAGCAAGAAGAGGCAGAACAAGGCAGAAGGGCATGGTGGAGGAAAGTTTCTCAGCTCATGGCAGCTAGGAAGGGGGGCGGGAGAAAGAGAGAAGAAGAAGAAGAAGAAGATGATGACGACGGAGGAGGAGGAGGAGTTGGAGGAGGAGGAGGAGGAAAAGAAAGAAAAAGAAATAAAGAAAAAACAAACAAGGACAAAATATAAACCCCATGCCTCCAATGACCTACTTTCACCAGCCACACCTTACCTGCCTAGAGTTATCGCTGAGTGCAAACTGCTTTCAAATTATCACTGTCTAATGGATTAATCCATGATTAAGTTAATAGCTCTCATAACTTAATCATTTCACCCTTAAGCATCCCTGCAGCATCCTACACATGAGTCTTCAGGGAATGCTTTGTATCCAAACCACAGCATTCTATCACTGAATAAAACTCCATTAAGTTTATTATTAATAAAAGAATGAAATTATGTCATTTGCTGGTAAATGGGCAAAATTGGAGAACATCATGCTAAGTAAAATAATCCAGAATCAGAAAATCAATGGACATATGTGGGAGTTATAAAGGAATGAGAAATTTTTAAAAAGTGAGTGGGGCATCATGAAAATAGAAGGGAGAACAATGGAGTAGAGGAAGGTTGAGAGGGATGGAGAAGAGATAGGAAAGGGAAGGAAATGTGAAATGAAATCAACTAAACTATGCCATGTGCATGTATGAATATATTGCAATACATCCCATCTTATGTGTAAATATAATGCACTAATTAAAAAGCCAATAAACAGAAGGAAGACTAATAGAAGAAAGAAATTGGATCAGTGGGAGGGAGAAGAGGAGGAGGGAAAGGGAAAGTACTGGGAATCAAATGAAGCAAATTATGTTTTGTGCATTTGTGAATATATCAAAATGGACTCCACTATTATATATAACAGTAATATACTAATAAAAACATTAAATATAAAAATAAAAATGATAAGTGAGAAAGGCTAATGAAAGAACCCACAAACAAACCTATATACTTTATTCACCCATTTTTATGAACATCTGAAAAAGGCAATGATTTAGAGCTTTAAAGATTTTAAAGCCTAGATTTGTGGTCATCATAGATTTGTGGTCATCCCCATCAGATGGGGATGGGAGAATTGCTGAAAAAAGCACAAGATAACTTTTCAAGGTGATGTAAAAGTTTCTACACAATGGTTGTAGGAATACTTGTGTGATTGTATGATGGGGCACAGCAAAGGAAAGCACACATATTTTAAGTTTACAGCAATGTCTTTGTTTATTAAAATGTTTATAAAATAAATAAGATATTTTTACAGTGCAACACAAAAACAGCTATAGGTATTCATCAAAAGTGTAAACGTATAAATTAATAGAATTCTGAACATATCACATCAAGAAGTGAAAAAACAAAAAAGAAACTATGGGGGGAGCCATATGATATGAATTTTGCTGAAACTAATCAGTCTTTGTAATGTGCAGAGTATAGTGAAATAAATATGTAGATATAGGATTTCTGTATATAATTATAGAATATGAAAAATGGAGTGAAATTTACTGACAAATTTTACATATATATTTCTTTTTTAATGTTAAAAGATGGTGAAAGTGTTCTCTAATCAAGTAAGGTAGAGTTCCTTGATTAATTTTACCTTCCAATAATCATTTGTGTATGAAATATTTCTCCTTTTGTACATATTTTTTGAAGTTATTGTATTATTTTATGGAAAAAAGGCCTTCCCACAGAATTTCTAAATAGTTTAGATTGTTTGAAGATATCATAGTTAAATATTGTACATAACTGCCCTAAAACCATAATGCACAGTTTGTCACTAGGATAAATTCTTCAATGAAAAGTTATTTTACAATTATAACTGATTTTTTTCTTCCAGATTCCTAAAATTTTCCTCCACGCTAATGACAGTGTTCACATTTAAAATATTTCTTTCCAACCCAGGGAATATCTAGTAAGATAAGTGACATCCAAAATTCTTTTCCATATTCCTATGTTTATACATTTTTATTATCATTACCTCCACAATACTAAGTCCTGAGTCATGTAGAAGGACCTTGTGACATTTTTATATTCACTAGGTTATTCACCTGGATTAGTGATTACATATATGTAAAAATGATGTAGTATTAAAAGGCCTCATGCATTCCTTAATTTTGGGGTCTTGTCACCATTGTTTCTTATCCAGGAACAAACAATATATGTGGGACTAAATACGTTCCTGAACTTCCTCATTTGTACTGTTTCTCACCAGGACAACTTCAGCTTTGAATACATCTGAGCTAAAAATAAGGATGTTTCTATAATATTTAATGATCACAGCATTCTCTTCATTACTAGAAGTTGGGTATTCAGTGTAGAACATGTATTGAAAGCACACATGTACTAGGTGAATATTTCATGATTGCAGTACCTTCCTTACACATTTTTTTTCACAATGGATGTTCTATTTCTAATCGTTTTTCATCAAGGGAATTCATACTCCTTTATAATTTTTCTTTTTTCAGTAATTTTCCATTTGAATGACTCTGTTTAGTCCGTATCAGTTTAGCAAGATAATTTCTTGCTCTTATCTCTTGATTTTTAGTCTAAGGATGGACCTCTTGTCAGGTTTCTGTCATCTACCCATGTTTCTTCAAATGATCTAATAAGGGGATCAAAGATGAATCAGAAATGTAAAGTCCCATTAACACCAAGTGTGCAGAATTCTTCTACATAAAAATCCTTTAATTAGAGTGATTATCAGTGCCCCTGAGAGAAATCTGTGGTCTCTCCCCTGAAAATGACTGGTCTGTGAACCATGCTGTCAAATGTTTAAGAGATGATCAATTTGATTTAAGGTATTTTAGAAAAAGACACTGAGAATTCAGGGCCGCATGGTACCCTGCATAGTATTTGGCTCTTTTAGGTAGACTATAATACCTTTTTTATTTCATTTCATTTCATGTGGTTCTGGGTATTGAATTCAGGACTTTCTGCATGCTAGGCAAGTGTTCTACCACTGAGCTACATCCTCAGTCCCTATAATGACTTTATTTATTTATTTATTTTTTAACCAGGCAGTAAGCTCAGGGGCACTGAACCACTGAACCATATCCTCAGTCCATGTTGTTTTTTATTTTGATACAGCATCTCCACCAAATTGCTGAGGCTCTCTTTGAATTTGCAATACTCCTACCTCAGCCTCCTGAGTCACTGAGATTACAGGCATGAGGCACCATTCCTGGCTCCTATAATATCTTTTTAAATGATAGGAGACTGATGCTACGAGACCATATATTAAATTCAAAGCATATTTTCTAAAATTTGAGATTGCTATTCAACTAAATAATCCTTTCCTAATTTGTTCTTGACTTTTTTGATAAATCATTAATGCCTAAAAAGATACAATATTTCTTCTTCTTAGACAAGTATAATATGTTTTTGCTTTTGTTTTTCCTTTTTATTTAATCTCTAAATTTTGGATAAGACTTAAGACAAAATTTGGTGTTTTCTTTGGTTGGTTTTAATTTTGTAGCTGGCAAAAGTTAGCAATGTTAAGTTCATTTAATTTTTTAAATTTATTTTTATATGTATACACATTGTGTTTCTACTGATGTGTTGAAAATAGAAATGCTAAAAACATAAAACTGCATGATTTTAAAGTCACATAAATACATATAATAGTCTGTTACTTCTAGCACTAGTAATTAATTTCACTTATTCAAGAATAATTGCGTTGCTTTCAAAGAACACAACACACTTAACTGAGTACCACCAGCAGACTTCTTTCAAAATGATCATTATACAGCATGAAGCCAAACAGTCCCCATAGTGCCTCAAGTTCTCTTCCCTTAATTTTATTAGATTGTTTGGGCAACAGGAGACTTCAACATCGGACCATTTCACCCAAAGTAATTAGCCTTTGAATACTCAGCTTGAAAATCTAGATTGAAAACGTCCATTGCTTGTCAGGTATGCTGCTGATCTTGTATACATGACTAAATCAGAATTAAACACACTGACAACTCTTAATGTACTGAAAATGATGAAGTCCCACAGAAGAATTACATCATCTTTGAAATAACACTGTGACACAATGGATTGTTAGTTTAAAATAAGCCCTGGGAATAAATTGTGAGAAACAGCTGACATCTATATCGAAGGCTATGAAAAGACACATTCCAACTTCAGTGTTTTCTTTGCGACTCAAACTTTCCCTCAAACTGTAACATTCGAATAAATAACATCTTCTATCCACAAATTTTCTCTTAAATAGAAATTTTAATGAATTCATCCTCTCTGACATTTGCATTTATCTTTAAATGCCACAAGATAACGGGGTTTTAATCATTCCAAATAGCTTTTTAATTATAGACCTAATTACTTCTGCAGAAGGTTAAGCTCCACAAACAGGAATAAAGCTGTTTACTTGCACTTTGTCTGAAGAACGATGTTTTGCTCTTGATTTAGGTATTCGGTAAATTTATTCGGTCAGTTTTAGCTGACTTTTTAGTATTAGAAGAGTGGAGTTTTAAGAGAATTTGACATTATGCAGTGTGAATCAAGTAATGTTATTCTAATTAATTATAGAATCAGAGATGGAGTAAGAGATGTTTTGCACAAGAGATGGCAGATTAGTAGCTGCTAATTCCAGCCTCCAAGGCAGCACCAGCAACAGACAATTCAGTCTCCAAGAAATGCAAGGTTGATGTCTATAGAGCTCATGAAGAAATTTACTGCTGTACAGTTCTTGACAAAAAAGCAGATTGTTATTTTGGAGCTGAGTTCTGAGTGAGGTCTCAACTAATGAATTGTAGAGGGAAAAAAATCTAAATTATTTCTTATTTTGGTAGTTGAAGATTTGTTTCTCTGTTAGCTTCTCATAGACAGCCTCCTATGGGTAATTTTTGAGCGTATGGTATCAGTTAATAAGAAATTTGTTGTGTTCAGCAGTCCTGTTTAAAATATATGTGAGCTCCAAATTGGATAATTATAAGTTATGCATTCTTTTCTGATAAATTGTCTGAATTGTTTATATATTCCTATTTACTGTAGATAAACATGGTCAAAGTTCATGACAATTTATTATGATTTTTTATATCTATATGGAATGTATTTTCACATTTCTTACACTCATTACAGCTACAACAGAGAGAAGAAAATGATATCATAGTGAGACTGAAATTCACTGAAAAACAATCATGAGTCCCTTAATTGGGTAACTTGTTCAACAGTGCCTGTTCAGCTCCTCATTCACATTTTATACTATAAACAAGATACAACTCTTGATCTATGAGGCATGTGAAATTGTGGTCATAGATGAGAACTACATCATATCCATGATATACAGTCACCCACATTTCCTGGTTGGACCAAAAATGTGTTGTTTTCTTTGCTGAAGATCACAATCACAATTAACATAGAAGAATGAAACCATTTAAAATGTAGTTAATTGAAGAATGTTTATACACTGGTAATTATAGAGGTTTTTATAGAGATTAATCATATGCCTTATATATGAAGATTTCTTCATTGAGCTTTATTGAATCAGCTTTTATTGAGTGCCTACTATATAACAGATCCTGCGCTGTGTACTTGTAATACAACAGGGATAGGTAACATTTCTGCTTGAGGTCCTTGTACTCTATTCTGGAAAAAAAAAAAAAATTACGAGGAGGCAAAAGTTTTAACAGACAATGTGTAGAGAGAGGGAAAAGATCTGACTCAGAGAGAAAATTCAAGACATTCTTCCTGGAAGAATGGATTCCAGGTCTCTCACAAGAGATAATGATGAGCTGACAACATTGGTCAATTTTTCCTGACAGAGAGGAAATATTAGTCAAAAACGAAAAGCTGAGATTAACATGTTGTGTGGAAGTGAGATAGTGCTTCCTGGGGCAAAAAATAAAGTGGGAGATAGGATGGGGAAACAGATGAGTTTGTGTGCATGCGCAGGGCGTGATGTGTGGCATGGCTACATGAGGGGAATCTAAACCATGACAAGGCTTGTGTGCTTTCTCTTACATGGATGTAGACACCCTGAAGAACTGTAAGTGGGGGAGAACATCACGGCATTCGGAAGAGTTTCAATTTAAATATCCTATTTTATGTTTACCTACAGGACAAAATTGATTGTGTTTAACACTTTGGAATGTTGTAATGAGATTTCAACCTCCATTACTTTTTAGTTGTGTGACCTTGGGTGAAACAAGGAACTTCTCAAAAGATATCACTTACTCATCAGCAAAAGGAACAATAACAAGAACAACAAAATATTTCCTATTTCACAATTGTGAATAAGGATCAAATGATATAATCCTTTTTAAGTACTTCACCCAATATAGTAATAATAGCTACGGGTTAATCTCATTGCATATCCCTATAATTGAACTGGCATCATTAGTCTGTGAAAAGTTATTTTCTAAACTGAAGAAAATGTAATTGCTATTTGAAAAAGAATAAGGCTTATTTTACACAGGATACAACAGTTAATCAGTTGTCCTATGATTTCATGGAGAAATAATATCCTCTAAAACTATCAGAAAAAAATTGAGAACAGCTGGGTAATTCTGTGATTTTTTTTTCTTTAAGGCACCTAGCAAAATATGGGGAAAATTTTATGACATCATAATTAAAGAAATACATGAATAAAAATTAATAAAAAATGAACATCAGATGAAAATGTTTGTAGCATACATACCCATTAAAAGATTTGTATTTAACGTATAGGAAGCTCCTGAAAAGCAAAAGAAAAGTTCAGTAAACATCATAAAGAAATGGTGATAAAGAAATGAGCAAATAATAATTCACATGAAGGGAACCTTACCTGTTTATAAGTATATGAAGTGATGCTTAATTTTTAGTAATAAAATGAAAGCAATAAAAGTCACTATTTTCAATGATGATATGGGCTATAATGGAAGAACCATAAACCCTTTATCTACTGTTCTGTGCAAATGTTTGGGAAAATTGACATTTCATCAGATTTACTATGCATCACTCAGAAATTCCTCTCCTAAGTAAAATAAGAAACTTGAGTATAAATATCTAAACAAATATGGGTAAGAAAATTCATTATTATAAAATGTTATAGCATAGTACAGGAAAATATCCAAAAAACCATCAAATAAATGCATAAAATGTATTATATACTATGAAAAATATGCAGCAGTTGCAAAGGAGAAACTAGGTAAATCTGCATCAATACTGATTTTTTAAAAATATAACAATTCTTTTAAAAAAGTGTAAGATATAGGACATCATTTATGCAAATACAACACAAAAGTTAGTGTGTTAAAAAAGGATGAAATCATAAATAGAAGACGAGTGGACAATAAAATAATGACAAAGCCAGGCATCATATAGAAGAAGAACAGATTATTACCACGAACTTAATATTGCAATGCAATGTTGTGAATATGAGGTTGAAAATGAAGGAGAAAAGGTAAGACTAAATAAATATTCATTTAATTCACTTATAAAATACACATGAACTGACTGGAGCAGTGGCTCAGCAGTTAGAGCACTTGCCTGGCATGAGCAAGGACCCAGATTCAAACCCCAACACCACATACACAACTAAGTGTCAGAGAAACAAAAATCAGATTAAAAAAGAATAAGTAAAACTGGTTCTCTCTCTCCCTCTCTCTTTAAAAAAATTAAAAAATGAAAAATAAAATACACATAGTCCCAAAAGAATGGTAATAAAAGCATATTTTATACCCATGAAACTTTCCAAATTCTGGACATAGTGTGTAAGAATCAAAGAGAATATTCATATAAAAATAAAAATAATGTATAATATACGTGATTAGGAAGACAAACCGAAAAAACTAGGTTATAGTGTCAGTTGGTCAACACCTACTTGCCCCAATGGCAGGCAAGTAATTTGAGCAGGTTTCATCATCACACTGTTCACAATTCATATAGTTAGAATATCAGTGTATTATATGGGTTCTTCAGACATAAATGAATACATTTGGCCATGCCATAGGAACAGGCATATTTGTTGGAATAGGACAGTAAGTATTGCATTTGTGAATAAAGGAAGATGGTAACTCATCTTAATGGCTTTTTCTCCTTTATGCATATATATATATATATATATATATATAAAGAAAAATATGTCATGCAGAATTATCAACAATGGAATAATTTGGTTGAAAACAAAAATTTCTTCTGAATTCATATTATAAATTATAGGAAAATATTGTACGTAGCACAGGTAGCATGTTCAGATACTATAAATGATTCAAATCATAGTCATGTCCTCCCAAATTGCACATAATCATCATTTGTAGAAAGGCAGGAGAGACAGATGGAGCAAACTCATCGCATCATTGAAAGCCAAGTAGATGTTACCATGCTCAGGTTATCCATACTGATGGTGGAAATGAGAAGATCCATTGCTATAGAGTATTAAAGTAATCATTTCAAAGCAGTGAATGAATAAAGTCAGATGTCCTTTGGGCTTTTAATATTTTATCAAAATGTTTGATTTGATAGACTTGCAAATATAATCCTGTAATTACCACAGTGGGAACAAGAGAATGGGAATTTTGTGTTTCCTAATGGAGATTTGAGTGCCTTGTAAATAATAAGCAATTTTACATGGGCATAGACACATGGCCACTTTAAATGTAGTCCAACTAAATCCACATACTTTTAAAATCATTAAAATGAGGAAAAATTTAAAAGAACATTTATGATTGCACATTTAGATTTGTAGGCATAGTTTGGGATCAAGAATTTTATACACAGACAGAGTAGACAAATTTAGTAATCCTCTGAGTTTGACAGCATATGTTTATTAAAAATATAACCTTAAAATTGGAGCACTTTAGACATAATATTATGGCATTGCTTTTTGCATTGCAGACTTCAGAATAAACTAATTACTCCAACTCAGTTTTAAAGTGATTTGTCCTTTTCCATAAACAGCATGTGCCACTAGACTAAGTTATCAGAGATTTTTTTTTTGAACTAGGAATTCAGGGCACTTAAATCTTGAGAAATAATTATATGTATTTGAATACAAGAAATCTAGCTTTAAATCCCTACATGAGAGATGGATTTTATAATGTGTATAAAACATAGATCAATAGCCAGGACTGTGTTTATAGTGTCATTTAACATTTATTTTTAATGGATATTTGGAAATTATCCAATACTTTTATATATATTCTTTGCTTACTTGAGAGAAAGTATACATAGCATTTTTTTTAGAGAGTGAGAAAGAAGGAATCAATTTTATTTATTCATCTGGTTTTTGTTTTGCTGACATTTAGTTGTATATGTGGTGCTAAGGTTCAAACCTAGGTCCTAGCTCATGGCAGGCAAATGCTCTACCGATGAGCCACCACTCCAGCCCCTAAAACTTATTTTTAAATGCATAGACACTACAAAGTAATGTGCTGACCATTTGGCTATATTTACAAAACAGGTTATCTTTTATGTAAGTTAACCACAAAGAAAAATTAACAGTGAATGTATGAAATCATAAAAACTGCCCCTCGCATAGTTTTGTAGTTTGAAAAAAATATATATATATATATATACACAGATTTATCTGTTAGCAAGCATTTTATTCCAAAGCAATGGAAATCCAAGTAAATTTAACTTAGGTAAAAGTAAATAAATCTCAATATTTTCTCTATGATTTCCTATTTTACCATTTAAATATAGGAACTCCAGTAATCTTTCTGGTATTTAATAGAAAAATACTTCCATATTTTTGTTAGAACAATTTATTCATTTATGTACATGTGGAAACTCATTAACTTTGTTCTACTGCTATATAATAGTTTTTCAATCTAGTACATTTATCAGAATATTTTCAAAAAGATTTTTTTCATAAGCATTGTATAAAATGTGTTTGTGAGAAACAGTACACAGGACTATGCAATACAGATACCTTGATTAATTTTCTGTAGATTTCTCTGCTTAACAGTAAAGTGTACCAAAGGGCAAGTAACCCAGGAATACAAGCAAGCATCATGCCAGACTCACACATGGGAAAGAGGGTAAAACAAGTTAACAGATTTTTGCTAAGCAAATTTGCTAGAATTGTATACCAATTCTTTTTTTAATTCAGACATTTATTTGTTGAACAATCAAACAAGCTTCTAATGAAATAATATATATAAATTCTGAAAATTATATTTACCCCCAAGAGCCCCCCAATGACCCACCCTTATCCCTCCCCCACCTCCTTCCCAAAACATCTCTATAAATACCTTAGGTTGTATGACATTACATCTTATCTGGATTTAAAACATGGTAATAGACCTCTTATCTCAATGGCCAGGGTCTAGCTCCAGCCTCTACAAATGAGTGAAGTCATTCAATCCTTGGTTCTCTGGGTTATGCTTATTTCACTCAGCAGAATTTCTTCCATAGTCATCCATTTACCTTCAAAGGCTGCAATATCATTGTTTCTAACTGCTGAGTAAAACTCCATGGTATATACGTACCACAGTTTTTGGATCCATTCATCCAGTGAGGGACATCTGGGTAGTTTCCATAATTTAGCTATAGTAAATTGAGCTGCTATGAACATCGATTTCGCTGTGTCACTGTAGTGTACTGATTCTAAATCCCCTGAAAAAATACCCAGGAGAGGAATAGCAGGATCTTATGGTGGGCTCATCCCTAGTTTTTTGAGGATTCTCCACATTGCTTTCCAGAGGAGCTGTCAATTCCTTGTTTATACCTCCATTATATTTTAGATAAAATAAACTATTATAGAATCAAAGGCTTCAAGTTTAAATTTGATCCTAACAACTAAGTTGATGTACACTTTGGCATACAGACCATTTGATAAATTTAGCAAAAAGTATATATAGAAATTACTCTAAAACGGTAACTCCAGGCTGACTCTTAAGATCATGCAGAATTGAGATTAGAGTTATGTTAAATTTACCTCTTTGTATGTGATAAAAATGGGGTCTATTCCGTATAATAAGTTATAATTCTTTTCTTCTTTTCAATATATTGAGAATGCTCTTTCCCCAGCCTTCTGTAGTTATATGAATCAGTAGAAGCATGTACATTTTTAACTTATGAAATATTTGAATAGTAAATATAAAATCCTCCTTGGTTTGTTCATGTGATCTGAATTGTTAAATTTCCCTTTCCAGACAAGTCTCTTTGGTAGCAAACTCTCAGTGTACTATGCTCATGCTCTTTCTTCACATAAAACCACAAGATGTGAAACTCTTCTTCATGCTTATTTCTCTATATGAATATCTGCAAGATTGTCTACCTTGAATACAGCAAAATTCAAGAGTTTCACATATGACCTCTCCCTTATTTGCTTATAAAACAATTAAAGAATAAGAATCCTTTGTTTTTTCTCTTTTGTTCATATAATGCTAGTTTCCTAATTTTTTCTATTTGCTATAAATCAGTTATTTTCACTCTTTCTCAGATTCTTTTCTCAGACTCTTCACAATAGCTAAATTGCCCCAAGATACATAATTAACATGGTACATCCTGTCTTATTTCTTACTTGCATCATGACCCAGGCAACTACATTCAACAGATCTTGAGAAGGATGCTATAAAGATACACTGGAGATGACATGGTCTTTCAATAAATGGTACTAGGAAAACTGGAAATCCATATTCAGAAGATTGATTTTATACCCCGGTCTCTCACCAGTTATAAAAATCAGCTTAAAATGAATCAAAGGCCTAAATCTAAGACCTGAAGCTATAAAATTTGGTTGTTTTAAAAATAATATCTGTAAGAAATAAAAATCAAAATTAGAAAAATAGGATTATATACAGCAGCAAAAAAAAAAAAAAAAAAAAAAAAAAAAAAAAAAAAAAAAAAAAAAAAAAAAAAAAAAAAAAGAAGTAAAGAGACAGTCTGGAGAAGGGGAAAACATTTGTAAAATATTCATTAGATAAGGGACTAATGTTGAGTCTATGTAAGAAACTAAAAGGAACCAATGGCACAAAACAAAAACATGATCAAAAATAGGCAAATAGAACATATTTGCAAAATATTCATTAGACAAGGCACTAGTAGCCAGAATACTAAGGAACTAAAAAGGAACCAACCGTTTTAAAAAATTGTCAAAAACCAGGAAAATTATCTGAATAGATATTTCCCAAACAAAGACATACAAAAGTCAACAAATAAATGAAAAATTGCTCAATGTTCATAAACACCATGTAAAGGCAAATCAAAATCACAAAGAGATATCATCATCTCACTGTGTTATAATGGCTATCCCAGGAGGCTGAGGTAAGAGGATTACATATTTGAGGATCAGATATTTGAGGTCAGCCTCAGCAACTCTGTAAGAATTTGTCTCAAAAAAAAAAAAAAGACTCTGGATGTACTTGAGTCATAAAGTGCTAGTGGGTTCAATCCCCAGTACGAAGAACAAAAGTAACAAACAGTGGAGACAATGTGGAAAAAGAAGTCTTATATACTGTCGGTAGGAATTTAAATTAGTAAAGCCATTATGGGAAATAGTATGTAGGTTCCTCAAAACGTGAAAACCAGAACTACTATGTGATCTAGCTATCTCACCATCAGGTGTATATCAAAAGGAAATAAAATCAGAATATGAAAGTTTATCGCAGCCCTATCGCAATAGTCAAGATAGAGAACTCACCAGGTGTCCACTGATCAGTAAATTGATTATGAAAATGTGGTATATGCACACTAACTTGGTGTATCTCTATGAGTGATGGTGGAATGATATTTATGGAACATTACCCCCAAAATAATCAAATCCTATCATTTGCAGCAATATGGATGGGCCTGGAGGACATTGTTAAGTGGAATAAACCTGGAAAGAAAGATAAATACTTCATGTTTTCATTCATATGTGGAAGTTAAAAAAGTTAAGTTCATAAAAACAGAACACTGTAGACCTGAGGTTGGGGAAGTAAAGAGAGATTAGAAAAAGATAGTTTTCAGGTACTATTAGGAGGTACTATTAGGAGGAATAATTTCTGGTGTTCTGTAGCACAAGAAAGTGACTACAGTTAAGAATAATTTATTTGATCTTTAAAAATAGCTAGAAGAAATAAATTTAAAAGTTACTAGTATAAAGAAATATTAAATGTTTGAGGTTTTTTTGTATGTTAATTGCCTTGGTTTGATCATTAAACATTGCACTACGTATTGAAATCACACATTATACCTCATACATATGTATGTTTATTATGTCAATTGAAAATAAAATAACATGAAGACAAAAATCTGAGGCTTACTCTATCACATACTTGTGTGAATTAGGAAGTATTTCTACAAAACATTTCTGAATAAAGGACAGCATACTCTGATTTGATTTGAATCTTTGATCTTAGTTTTCCATTATAGTAACCAAGATCTAAAAAACTCATTTAGCATTTTAAAAGGCATCAATTAAATCTTCAAATATTCTTTAAAATAAAAGCTATGCTAAGAATAAACTTTTTGTTTATTTTCTCTGTATGTTTTCATTAATATATCATAAGAGAGACTGGAGGGCTTGGACCTTCTCTTAACAGTAGGGTGCCACCTTATATAGCAGGCAAAGTGGTTATGTATGCACAATTACAAAGTTTTGATGAAGAATAGCTTTTGAGGTACTCTTACTCTCATCATAAATTTAACATTGAACTGCATAATTCATATTCCTGAATTGATTTATTTCTAAGTTTCTAAAATGTATTTACCTCCAGGCTTATATCAGGAAGGGAAAGTTTCCACCCCAAAAGGGAAAGTATGTGAGAAGACTAGATATGAGCAAGGATGTTTTTATTAATTAATTTATTAGTTTTAAATAATGAAACATGTATTTAATCATTTGTAAAGAGTCATGTTCTGGCAGGGCCACACTTCTTTTTTTTTTTTTTAATCTCAGCAGAAAGGAAACCAGTCAGAACTGTGTCATCCTGAGCTCATATCAGGATGCTCCCAAAACTAGGGCTCTTACAGTATCCAGGATTCCTTCAACCTCCTGCCCAGGATGCTCTCTGGCTGGCAGTAACGTTTTTACTTAGAGTAGAAAGGAGTCTGGCAATAATTTTACCTGGAGGGGGATGTCCATAAGATTGGCCCTTTTCCCACCTCCAAAAGACAGTTAAAGTATTAAGATTCTTTCTCAGAAATGGATTCTTTATGAATTTAATTTGCCTTCCATTTAGTCTTTGAAATCAAGGATACACTTGTTCAAAATTATATTGTGGTAATGGCTGTTCTTCTCCCCCCACCCCCGCTCAGATTCTCACTATCAAAAAGGTTTTTAGGCCAGCCCTCTCCCTTATTTAGGGATCAAGGGATAGAGATTTACTTTCCATTTCAAACCTGGAAGCACTTCTGAGGAAGGACATTTTAAAAGCTTTAATTAAAAGGACATTACTGAAAACTGTAATATCATCATGCTTTTCTACCACTCAAATTCTACTAGATTTCCATCATTGTTGGTGAGATACCAAGCCTCAACTCAACATTAGAATACATGATGCAAATGTAAGTTCACTCACATATTCTAACATAAAAAGCTCCATCTCTTAAATTATGTTTCATATTTATTATTATAATGTTCTCATAATAATCCAAACTGAGAAACTAATATCATCAGGGTTCTAATAATTTATCCTGCTGAATATTTAATTATGAAATATCACAACTTTGAACAATAAAGTTTTATTACTACTAAAATCACTGTGAATTTGCTTGGTTTTCAATTTTAAATCCGTATTATAAATGTGTACTGAGCATAGCATGTATTTGTTTCACAAATATTAGTATTAATTTTCTGAAAGTTCAGGGGCGTTTTTTCCTAAGGACCACATAAAGTTCTTTCTCACATATTTTTGGTTTATGGTGCATCTCCCAAGCAGATGAGTTGGATGAAGTTTTCAAAGAAAAAGGGACCAGATTTCTCTGGTTTACTCCCAGTCTCAAACTGGACTGGGCTTTGAGTTATATTGCACATTTTTTTTTCAACAATACCATATATACCTGCAGGCCTCAGTGTGTTTTATTTTTTCCTAAATATACTTGGCCAGGTCAACACAAGGTAGCAACTGGGACAATGTGGCTACTTGGCTATGTGTCCCCATGTTCTTTAATATTCCCTCCCACTCTTGATTATTGCACTTAAGAACTGTAATAATCACTAATGTCTTTGGAAATTATTTGGGAAATTTTTAAAATGTTTTTTCTCTGTCATGTTAACATATGATATTTTCCACAATGACAACAATTTAGTCATTTAACATCTCAAAATTATGCAAGAATCTGAATAAAGATGACCTTCTTCATCAAGTTTTGAGCAGTTTGAAGATTTTAATAATAAGTAAAAGTGTACAATTAAACTCTTGAAGAATAAACAACAGCACTGAATTTGATCCATTGTTTTTTCTTAAGTCTGCTGTCTGCTTTAATAAGTACTATTCCATCTTTACAATCTAATCATTCCATGTAATTATTAGGAAATGGTCTTTAGTACTTTAAGCTTTTTCTAGTTTATTACCTAGAACTTGACCTTCCATGGTGATTAAATTCGTGGTCTAGTTAAACTGAACTGTTACTGAAAGTAGTTACAATTTGCCATATTGCATTTTGTAAAGCTACTGTCTCAGCCTTACTTGAGCTCATTTTACCAGGTATAAAAAGACAAGAAAAAGCAACAACAAAACCCTGAGATGAACTAAATTTAACTAAGCATTAGGACTAAGGACCAAAGATGTAGCAAACTAGGTGAGCGATCATGATACACTACCCATCAGAGTTCTGCAGCTTGGAGCAATGTGAAGGCAGAAAAACCCCTGTACACATTGTCTCACAGAAGAAGTTGCAATTCTGTTTAGGATTTTTGTGATCATGCTATACTTCCTATAAGCATCTAAATGGCTATTGGATAACAATTCTCTATTTTTAGAAAAGGAAAATAAACTTTTTGTTTCATGCTTTTTTCTTTTATATTAAAATTGCTTATTATAATACTTAAAAGCACATTATAAATAAATGAGCAAAGCCAAAGAGGATCTTACCTATATTTTTTCAAATTGAGTGCAGACTTCTTGAGGGTGAGACTCTCTTTCTCATCTCTGTATTCCATATAGAAAGTAGATTGTTTCTTGGGTAAAACAGTCACACTAGGAGATTCTAAAATATCACTCAGATATTAAACTCAGCATACTTGATTTATTTGATGAAAATTATTTAATCAGCAAACATGCAACAGCATGAATTTTAGGGTCAAATTGTTTTAAAGCAGTCCATTATAATTGTGTGTCTATCTTCTTTTCCTCTGGACAGCAGTCAAAGTTTCAAATTGGGTTTGGAGTGAATAAGCTGCATTTCTCCCTTTTCAAAAAGATGGAACCAATTTTTCAGATAGTTATCTGAAGATTTTTCTCAAAGAAATATAATTTTTAGCCACATTCTAAGTCCATTAGCTCAAACGCAGTGGGTCACATTCATATATCAAAGAAAAGACAGTTGCTTTAACAGAAAAGAGTGCCACAGGGAAAATGAGTTCCTAAAATGCTAGAAGGTAGGTGTTAGGCAATAGCAGAGTAGTTCTAAAGACCCAAGAGAAGGGTTCCTTAGACTCCAAAGATGCCCTCATGGTTAAACTATTAATAAACTCAACTCTCTATATAACATAACCACTGGATGACCAGATCATTAATTACTTTAAAATTCAGAGATTTGGGATTTTGCTTTAGTTACTACGAACTTGATCAGCACCATCAAGACTGAATTTTATCCTAGGGAGCATATCTTTAGTGATCAGCTGACTGTACAACTTTATTGCTCAATATTGCTTGACAACTCTGCACAGAGTATTTGTGAGACAGGCAATTTTGAATTATCTATAAAAAGTGAGGGCATGATAGCCTAGATGTGGTACATTTGTCTGAAGCCTTGTTCAAGATCTCATGCACAGATCATCTGGGACAGAGAAACTTGATTTTTAAAAAGCAGATTCCTGGGCTCCACAATGGTAAGGATCTCTAGGTGTAGGACTTTGCAATCTGAAACTACATCAGCGAAGCTGTGTTATTTAAGTGATATTCCAAATAGAGACACTTTTCTCTGGTTTAAAATATTTTTATTTTATTCCAGGCCCTTTTCCTGAAAAACAGAGGGCTATAGAGTCATTAAAAAATTTTCCTCTTTGGTGTGACTTACTGAAAATCTGGCATTGATATAAGTCTAATTTCTTTCTTAGCCATGCATCCTATAGTCTGATGAGCTCTGAGACACCTCTCACCTTCAGATGTGTGTTAAGGCAGGGGCAAGATTGGATTAATCAAGAGCTTCCAGCATGTGGCCACTAGTGCCTGCCTAACTGTCACTGCCTCTGGATGCACCTAATCTGTTAGACTATCCCACAATCAGCCTTCCTGTCACTAGCATGTCTGCCAAGGGTGTCGAAATAACTGGGAAGGAAAGAAAGGACACATAGGAACCACTTTTCTTTACACAGAGAGAGAGACATAGTTTTTCGTGTTTGGGACTGTGCATTCAAATCGATTGATGTGTACTCTTCATGTCATGTTTATGTCTCATATTCTGGGACTGTGAGACAGGCCTTATGCTTCTTCAGTAAGAACTTGGCCTGCTCCAATATTGATTAATCAGTGATTCTGCAACTAGGTCACTACCACACAAAATGAAAATCTCATCATTCTCTGGAGAAATTACGGTGTATAAAACAAGAAATGCAGAAAAATCAGTCACCCGCATGGGTCCTCAGGCAGTCGTGCTCCCTGTGCATGCTGTCATGCCATATTGATTCATTAATTAGAGAAATTAACAAAGAAAGTGGACATGGGATGATTTCCCCCCCATTTCTAACTAGAGACAAGAAAAGAGGTTCCGCAACTGAAAATGCAGCTTTACTCAGGGGCCTTGAAAAGAACTTTATTGGACTTCGATTTTCTTCAGAATATTAGGGATGGCAAAGAAAAGTTGCTCACTTAGTAAATCAGTATATTTACCGGCTACAAATAGAAAATCCTAAACTGTGAAGAAAACTATTTTGTAATTTATTATTTTATAGCATCAAAAACTGAGGCAGAGTAATTTTATCTAAGATCATGAAGATGGTGAAAAATGGAATAAAAATCATCTGGTCTACTGTCCTCTAGGAAACTTTTGAATATTCTCTGTTGCTGTCTTGTTTTCTAGAATATGGAGCAGTGGAAATATAGTTGGAGGAAATGGGATATACTAGGACAAATTCTTTCTGTGGAACTAAAAACCCAGATCTGGAATTTTGCAGAGAGAAAATATCATCTCTCTAGTGCAGTGGTAAGAAAGAAAAATCTTGGCCTGTGATTACCTGGGAAGGATCATTCGATATGCTTTCATCGTGTCAGTCCTGAACAAAATGTTAACAAAAAAGGAGAAATAGTCCATTTTAGGTAGTTTGCATCTAGCATTGTTGGAGTCAGAAAGTTTATTTTTTTCACCAGTGTATCCTTTAGCTTTGCACAGATAGTAATCCAAATTGCATTTAATCACTATCAATACTTTTCATTTGCTTTCTCCTAGAGTGTGTAAAAAATTCGCTAACGACAAAATTATTCTTAATTGCAAACCATTGAGGAAATCCAAAAGTCATACCTCTGTATGTTGTCATCAACAATACATTTAAAAATTTTAACTATAAATATATACATTTCATTCGCTAAAATAATTCAACATAGATAAATTACAATATTAAATCATATAAATATGACAACAAATCCTGTTCCTGTTACAAGTTGTGAAAAGAAGTCATTATCTAGATTCACCAAACCAACTGTTCACTGATATTTTCCCTAAAGACTTTGGGGGGAAAATAAAGTAGAAAAAAAGAAAATACCAGACAAATGGTGCTATTAGTCTCAGTTTTATTTGTGCTTTTAAGTTTTTTGGAAACTTTACTGACGACTTCAATCTTTAGTATGTAAGGTTAAGAGAAAATGAGAGGCATCTTAGGTATGAATTTTCTGGCTTATTCTTGTTTCTGGACACAAAATTCAGATAATTCCAAATGAAGACAAATACAATTGATAATACTGAGGAAATAGAAAATTGTCTGTCTTTATGAAACTGTGATTAGAAACACATATGCTAGAACAGCATGCCTGGAAATCAGCCAGCTTGGGTTGTGCTGCTGATAATGAAGAGGTATGAATTGCTAGAATTCTCATCTGTTTGCATTTGTGCTTTGTAAAAAGCTTTAAATATATTTTGAATTTTATTTTGTTAAGAGTATCTTGGGGTAGATGAGTAGATGGGAGAGAATATAAACAATATTTAAGTGTATGAGATGAGCATTCTAATTTGAGTTTAAATGCTCTTGTAAAAGGATGTGAGGTCACTTTAGGTAAGATTTTAAACACCTAATGTTGTCCCCCTATGAGACTGAGTTGATATAATACAAAATTAAGCTCCAGGGGAAACTGGGGAAACAAAATCAAGATACATTCAATGAAGGAAAAAAATGTATTTTCATCTGTGTATTCTAAAGTAAGTTTGACAGGCAAAAGAGGAACAAATATCACTGAAAGAGCTCGAAAAGACGGTTCTAAAAATCAATGGGCATTTATTTTTGAAATATTTACGTGGCTAATTTTAAAATCTAAAGAGTATATATAATTTTATTTTCACTATCATAACTTAGAGGCTATGGGGTATATTTTTGCTCATCATGAAATTTGTATATCATTGAATAAATGAGTATTATGGGAGACAACTTTTTTGACATTAAATACACTTGATATATGTTTATTTGAAGGGACAAGATGCTTCATTTATTTTAAAATAATCCCACTCTAAAACACAAAATCAGGTTGATATCAACCTATCTTCATAAAAATCCAGTAAAAATTTTATTGATCTAAATGAGATCCCCTCTGTGGAATCCTCCAGAAATGGTTATTGCTGAGGAGCTGTGTATATATCTCATAGATCTTGACAGGGAACCTCAGAAGTATGGTTTCAATTCTAAGGCAAATGCTATTATTTTCTTCAATAATTTGAGTTAAATTTTTGCTTAAATTGAAGAAAATCAATTTTTAATTCCAAGAAAGACTAAATTCAATCAATTTAATTATCATTTTATGCTAGCTGGAAATGATGGTGCATGCTTGTCAAACCAGCTACTCTGGAAGCTGAGACAGGTGAATTGCAAGTTCAAGGTCAACATGGGTAACTTAGTGAGACTAAGTCTCAAATTTTTAAAAAAGGAGGGGAGGATCTATGGTTATTACAGTGTTTGATCTTAAGGCTTTCATATATGTATAAATAGTGTTCATTATTTACAGAAAATCTTTCTTATTCCACTCTGATTCTTACTCTCCTTTCTGAGAATAATACTCCCTCCTTCATTTTCTTTTGGAAACCTGCATTTTTCCCTCCTTATGCTTTTTGTTTTCATTGAAAACACCTATGTTTTCCCCTAACTCCATCTCTGTGGCTATGATTGATAATTCAGAAGAGGGCTTAAGTCATACAGAGATTTTCCCTGGGAGTTTTTGACATATTCAAGCTTTGAGGTAGCAGCTATTGCTAGATGAAGGTTTGAGATGTATGAACCATCAAATGTCCTCTCACGAGAAATCAGCATCAGTTGGGAGAGAGAGAGAGAGAGAGAGATTGAGAGAGAGGATATGAAGTACACAGGGGCAGCAAAAGCACAGGTGAAAAAAAAAACTAAAAGGGACATATGGTGGACTTCAAGTCCTTGGTTTTGGTGAGGTTTTTGCTTTTTAAGTTTAGATATACATTTCTCTTATTTTATACTTTGATCATTTATTTTTTCTGTGGAATTTTCTGTTGTTCTAAGTGACTCATGTTCAATTTCTATAACTTTAGAATCAACAAGAATCAACAAGAAAAATAAAATGGGACTGGATGAGGTTTTATGTTTACAAACATTTTAGTAAGATGGAACCAGAATAAATATTTCTACTCTCTAGTTCATTCAAATTAACTTATTGTAGTCTGTCATCAATATTTTATGCATAGTTATTATTTATTATCTGCACAGCAGAAACTGACTTTTGCAAACTATTCTCTCAGTTCACATTCTACCTCTCTTCAAAAACTTTCTCAGCTTCTAATCACTGGTTTTCCTCTTCTCAGTGTCTGTGATCTCTAAATTTTCAGGGATCCAGTTTTCCGGCCTGAAGCCTCTAGTCTTTATAATCTATAGTCATGTCCAAGTGGCCTTAGGTCTTAGATATTATCAATATCTCAACTATACTAACTTTAAATCTCCAGGAATAGGCTCCGAGTACATGTGTATCAAGCAGGCTGCTTGACATGTTCACCTAAGATGTTTACCGGTTATCTCAAAGTTAACATTCAAACTTAGCAACAGCTTCCCTTAAACTTACTGTTACAGCAGTTATCTTTGTCTTAGTAACTGTCATGACATTGCCAATTAGGTAAACAGATGAAACCAAGCAATAACAACAACCACAAAATCTTGAAGTCACTTTTTTTTTCTATTTTAAATGTTCTATTTTCTATCTGCATGATGATTATATTGGTTTTAAATTCAGTATTTATTCAAAATATGACCAGTAGTTGTGATTTAATTGGCCACTACTTTGGTCAAATCCTATTGTCTCTTGTTTCTTTAACCATATCATTCTTACTTGTGGACTAGCTTTATCCTTTGGTAAAAGCCTTGGGAAAAACTCTTATCTCAATTATTATTTTTTTTAAAGGGGAGAGAGAGAGAGAGAGAGAGAATCATTTTTATTTAATTTTTTATGTGGCTTTCATTGCTCTGACACTTTGTCGTGTATGTGGTGCTGGGGTTCCAGCCCAGGTCATCTCGCATGCCACTCAAGCAACGCAACTGCTGAGCCACTGTTGCAGTCCCTCCTATCTGTATTTCAAGAAAAGGAATATCTTAGAAATATTATCTCTTTGCTATATTTATGGACCTCAAATGTGCCATCATTGAATAAAAACCCACATCCCATAATGACCTTGAAAATCGTACTTGATTTGGCTGCAAGCTAACTCTCTGATATTATCTCGTATGTTTCTCTCCTGCCTGTCTGTTGTTCCTTGAACATATCAAGCATGAGCCCACTTTTGTCACCTTGAATTTTCTATCTCTTTGGTCTGGTTGAAACAGAAACATTTGCATGACTTGTGTCATCAATCCCTTTAATGTTATATTTTTCTTTTGATACAGTAATCTCTAATATATCTTATCCTTGATATTTTACACATACTTTTATAGACTGCTGATATTTTATTGTATTTGAAAGCTTATCAATTTGGGTGTCTGTACTTTTATCTTTGAAAATGATTATGTATTTAGAATGTATAATTTTTGATCTCTCATTAGTTAGGTTCAGTGAATGTTTTATATTATTATATTATTTCCATCATTCAAGAACCAGAGATATATTAAATAGCTGACATATTAAATTATTAGCTTTTGTTAAGCTTTGTAACTTAACCAAGTAGATTTCAGTAGTCACTGAAAGTCTACAAATAAATATTTGAAAAATAGGATTTGAACACACATCTTTTGCTTCTTAGGCAAATAGGCTTTAAGCAAATAGTTTTCCCCATTAGACCTCAGGTCTACACACATTTTTCAGTGGTGCTACAGATTTTGTCACCTGGTAAATTAAATAGTTCCATAAATTTCAACCTTTTAAATATGTGCTTAAGTATCAAACTGATGATTCCTATGACCCCTTACAATTAAGTTTCATTGGTGAATAAACTATATATAAAAGTATATGATGCCCACTGCATACCTGGAAAATCTAATTGCAATTTTTAGTCCTTTACATTTCATAGAAGATATTTTTTTAAGAGAGAGAGAGAGAGAGAGAGGGAGAGAGGGACAGTGAGAGAGAAAGAGAGAATCAATTTTATTTAGTTCTTCTTGTGTCTGTTGTTGCTCCAAGACTTGTTGTGTACGCGGTGCTAGGGTTCGAACTCACATACTCGTGCATGCCAGGCAAGTGCTGCAACAGCCGAGACACCGCTCCAGCCCCTTATAGAAGATAATTTTAAAAGGGAGAGAGAGAGGGCGGGGCAGGGGGAGAATTTACTTAGTTTTTTATCTGGTTTTCATTGCTCTGATACTTAGTTGTATATGTGGTGCTGGAGTTTGAATCCGGGTCCTCATGCCAGGCAAGTGCTCCAAATGCTGAGCCACCAGTCCAGCACCATAGCAAGCTTTATAACGTAAAAAGTAAAACTTTATAACTGTTATGGTTTGGACATGACATTCCCTCAAAAGCTCATGTATGATGCAATGCAAGAAGGCTCAGAGATAAAATGATTAATTGGCTTATGAAAGTCTTAACCCAATCAGTGAGTTAATCCCTGGATTAACTGAGCAGTAACTGAAGGCAGGCAGGGTGTGGCTGGTGGAGGTAGGACACTGGGGGCTGCCTTTGGGGTATATATTTTGTATCTGGCATGGATCCTCTCTTTGCTTTCAAGCCGTGCCTTGACCTGCTTCCCTCCTCCATACTCTTCCACAGTATGTTCAGCTTCATGGCAATCTTGAGGAATGGAGCCTTCCAGCGTGCTCTGAGTCCTCTGAAACCATGAGCCCCAAAATAAACTTGTCCTCCTAAAATCGTTCTCATCAGATCTTTGAGTCACACAGTAACTCATCAGATATCTGGAATGAAGAAAGAGCTGATTTTTTTCTCTTTTACTATAATCTCTTTAGAGCGAGATTCTTGTCTTTTCCATTGATTCAAGTTATTGCACTTGAGTTATTACAAGTCAAATGGACCACAAAGCCATGAAACAATGTCTGAAACATAATGCAATCTGCTTTCAAGTGTTGCAGAAATTGCCAACATTTGATACTAGAATAATATATTTACCATACAACAAAAATTAATTAGAAGATATAAAAAAATTTGGTGACTAGTAGAGAAAATTTTTAAATTGGAACATTGCTTACTGCAAATAATTGATATTATTAATTTACCATTAATAAAGTGTTTACCCTGGTCTTAACTAATATTTTTCTTTTTAGTAATAATGTCAAATTATTATTATTTTAGAATTATACAATGTTCTATCTTGTTTGATTTATTCTCTTAATTATAAAACCTAGGGAAGCAAAATAAATATTAGCCTCATTTTGTAGATTAATAAGATATATTCTATATGAATTAAGATGTACTCAAGAGCAAATATCATGTGCTTGAGCAATCCAAACTGGAACAAAGGCATTTGGACGAGGAGTCTACTGTATCTGGATATCATGGTAAGTTACTGTCTAAGTGGTTCTCTTCTTCAGCAACAATTCAGTTTATATTTTTACTTATTTTCCATGATATATAATTGCATAAGTAATACATTTCCTAATCATATTGATTATAAATTATTTTTAAATTATGATAATATTTTACCATCAACTTTATGTGGATAAAATAATCTATTAATACCACTATCAAGAAGTGACTAATGTACTCAAAATTTTAAATATTTATACAGTGTTTTGGAGAACTTTAAAAATATTACTGATGGCTTTGTTACAGCTATTCTTTTGGACCCAGACACGACTTCTTCAAATATAATGAGAAGAGAGTAATGATAAAAGAGCAGAAAGTAATCATAATTTCCTCTTTTAAGACATGATTAAAAGGGCAATTTAGAATGTAATAATTAATGTCAGTGATAATTGCATTACTGTATGACATGCTGAGACATTCTGTGTCATTTAATAGGTTTGGATTTGCAAATCAAACTTCTAAAATCTGGTTAATTTCTCCCGTGGAATATTATTATAATTTAGATAGGAGCCACAAGGTGTATTATTTTGGATGCAACACAGTAGCCATAAAAAATAATTTAGACTTATACCAGACAGTATTTTTGAGAACATTTTCTATGTCATTCAGTAAGTGTTGCTTTTTCAATAGGATTAGGAACTTTATTAAAATAAAACTATAATATGTAATCATAAATTTAAAGTTATGAAAGGTCTAAAATGTAAGAAGTAAGCATTAAAATACTGATTACATATGCTGTATGCATACATGTTGGCAAAAACACGTAGTCATTGACTTACATATTACTTTGAATATGCTATAACTAAGTTTACCTTCAAATCCAAACTAAATCACAATATTCAGTATACTGATAAATGCTACTTTGACATTATCAAAAGTTTTTCTTTGTGAATAAGAGTATTGTATTTATGAGAAATCTAGTTTTAAGTATTCAGAAAAAGTCTTTCAAAAAATATCCCTCTGGACATCCATCCATCCAAGTGACATTTTCCTCTTTTATCACAGTTGGGAAGGTTTATAGGATTTTAAGTACTGAATATGACCAGGTCCACTTAGATTGCTTAGGAAAATCTCTCCCTCTCAAAGTCACTTATTTAATTACATCTCCATGGTCTCTCTCGCCAAGCAACACATTTACATATTCTGGAGACGAGGGCCTGGGACATTTAAGGCCATTATTCTGTGTACCACACCAAAAAGTTCAAAGATAAAGCAATCATTTAGGATCTAGGAAATCTGGGGTAAGAACAGTGTAAATTGTATTCAGTGAGATAAAAAGAAATATTGAACACATAGGACATTACGACTAACATAATGTGATGGGGAGAAAAAAAACATGCAGATTTTGAGAGAAGAGTGAATTGGTATCTGAATTGACGGTACCAACAGTGATTGGAAAAAGACAAAATAAGACCAGATTTGACAAGAAGATATTGAAATACTAGCCTTGCAATGATTCCAACAAAAGCCATATATCTGTGAATATTCTTTTTTTTTTTTTTTGTTAGAAAGTTTTAAAAACTTTGGGCAGAAATACCCGTAATACTCCTTTTAAAGAAAATTTTATTTAGGCAAAAATCACATGACATAAAATTAACCATTTTAAAGTAATGATTTAGTGGCACTGAATATGTTCACAACATTTTGTAACTACCACCTTTGTGTAGATCCAAAATATTTTCATCACCCCACATCCATAAGTAATCATTCCATATTCCCAACACCTGACATCCCCTAATTTGTTTTCTGTTGCATTGGTCTATCACATAGTTTTAAACCTTGAGGCTATTATTGTAGTTTGGATATGAGTATTCAGGGAAGGAGCTTTTCAGAAGTGATTGAACCATGAGGGCTCTTCTTGATCAGATGTTTAATCCATTGTTAGCTGAATGGATAGCTAGGAGTTGATGAACACTGTAGACGCTGGGAGTTAGTTGGGAAGTATATCATTTTGGATAAGGCCTGGAAGAGTATTGCTTGTGCCCTACCTACTTCCTGACTGCCTTAAGATGAGCAGCTTTCTATTGTCATGCCCTGAAACCATGAGCCAAAATAAATATTTCCCACTCTAAGTAGTTTGTCTCAGGTGTTTGTCCCAGCAATCAAAAGGTGAGTAACAGAGATATGGATATATTTTCTTTTTCTTATAAAAATTGAATGGAGAGGGATAATAGAACTACATGTGAAATGATGGGCAAGAGTAATGCTTCTAAGGTTTACCCAAGGCTAGATATATAGTGCAAGACTACAATGGTAGCCTTCGCTCTGTATAACCCCAGTCGCCAAGGAAATAATGTTATGAATTTGCTAGGAAAAATGTTTGGGCTCATAGGTTTTTCTATAAGCAACTTCTAAAAAGACAAAGGCAAAAAGTGAATAGATCACTCTGTCCTCGTGTCAAAGTAAGGTATGATCCTGTCAAAGTAAAGTTTTCTATTATTCTTGTAAAACAATTATAATATGATTTAAATTTCTTTATGAGAAAAAAATGATTAGTGAACCATACCAAGTGATCTAGAAGCTTAATCAACAAATTAATTGATTTTGAAAATAATCCCATTTATAAGTAAAGAGAGCCCAATTTGTGTTAAAAAGAAGTAATCTGCCACTTATTTCAACAATGGATTTATAATTTACATTTCATTATTTAAGATGTGGAAATTATCTCACCTTTATTCAACATTTAGATAAAAACACATAGTCTTCAACACTAAATTTACAAGCTTCTTTATAAATTTTTTCACTATTCAGATTCAGATAAATTTTAGGATTAAAGAGCACCATGTTAAAGGGAAGACAGAGAAAACTCTCTAGTCAGTTTGTAAGAGTAATATTTAAAATTGAAGCCAAAATTTTTCTCCACATTGTTCAAATAATTTTCTACTTTCTTCTGGAAACTACCTAATATTTTCTTCTTACATTTTTTTTTAATCAAACTTTGCTTTCAGAAAATTATCTCAAATTTAGTACTGGGAATGTCTCCAGAGCTAATAAGAGTTCAAAGTGAAATTAATTACAATTTAATGTGGATTAAACCATAAACTGAACAGATAAACTGCTAATTGTGAAGTTGCTCAGGGGAAAGAGGAGACATATTGAGGGTCTCAGAGAAAAATACCGAGACATCTGCTGGTCTATGTATAATAGTCTGTCTGGCTTCATATAAAGTGTGAATATGGTCTATCTCAGTACTTAAAGGGTACAGATGAAGAAACAAGAGATGCTATAACTTGATGATTGTTTAACATTGTTTACTACAGGGGGAAATAAACCTAATTTGTAATTCAATGAAAATCTACTGAATCATTGACATATTATGAAAATATGTTGGGGGTGGGGGAAAATATATACAGTTGATAAGCCATACTTTAAGACTTAACATTCCTAATGAGTTAAAATATTTTGATAAAGTACTATATTAAAGGAAGTATATATCACATACCTTAAATATGGTATAAGGATGTTACTGGAATTCATTGAAAAGAAGTTATCACTAGACTTTTGAGAGAGCCGGAACGGAGACAATAAGTAGAAGTTAGAGTGAAGAAAGTGTGACT
Source organism: Aplodontia rufa (assembly GCA_004027875.1). Lineage (NCBI taxonomy): Eukaryota > Metazoa > Chordata > Mammalia > Rodentia > Aplodontiidae > Aplodontia > Aplodontia rufa. Next base: position 111,751 of record PVKS010002105.1, read on the forward strand.
TCTAAACAGCATTGTCACTAATCAAAATGGCGTATCCTGACAAAAAGCAAACACCATTTACAAACACTGCACACTAGTTGTTATGATTTGGATCTGAAATGTTTCCCAATATCTCATATGTTGAAAAAGTGGTCCCCAAGTTAACAGTGTTCCGATGTGGGTGTCTTGGGAAGGGAAGTGGATCATGAGGTCTCTAACTTTATCAATGGATTAATCAGTTGATTCATTTATAAATAATGTGCTATTAGGAGGTGGTGGAAACTTAGAAGCCAAGGGTCTAGTTAGAGGAAGTAAACTAACTTCTTTTTTAATTTTTCTTTTTTTTCTTTTTTGAGAGAGAGAGAATTCATTTAAAATTTTTTCGTTTGATTTTTTGTTTTTCCTCCATTTAATTGTGTATGTGGTGCTGGGCATCAAACCCTGGTCCTCACTTATGCCAGTCAAGCACTCTACCACTGAGCCACCTCTGTAGCCCTTGGGGCATACTCTTTGCTATGGTTTTAATGTGAGGTGCTCACCCCAAATCTCACATGTGACAATGCAGGAAGGCTGGAGTGAACTGACTGGGTTATGAGAGCCTTCACCCAATCAGTGAGTTGATCCCCTGATAGGAATTAACTGGCAACTGGAGGCAGGTACAGTATGACTGGAGAAAGTGGGATGTTGGGGCTGTATCTTTTGGGTATATATATGTTGTATCTGGTGAGTGGAGATTCTCTGCTTCCTGGAGCTGTGCCTTGACTCTCTTCCTTCTGCCACACTCTTTCATGGTGATGTCAGGTTTTTTAGTCTCAGCAATGAAAAAGCCAATTAAAACACCTTTTTTTTTAATTTTAAAGAGAGCGAGAGAGAGAGAGAGAATCATTTTTTATTTATTTTTCACGTGGTTCTGGTTTCTCTGACACCCAGTCGTGTATGAGGTAAGCAGTCTTCTCTGCTACATGCTCCCACTGTCCTGACTTCTGCTTCACCCCAGGCTCAAAGCAATGGAGCCAACCAATTACGGAATGAAACCTTTGAAAGTGTGAGCCAAAAACGAGCCTGTTGGGGCTGGAGCAGTGGCTCAGTGGTTTCGGCGCTTGCCTGCCAAGCATGAGGACCCGGGTTCAAACCCCAGCACCCGGGTTCAAACCCCAGCACCACGTACACAACTAAGTGTTGGAGCAACTAAGGCCATGTGAAAAACTAAATAGTTTCTCTTTAAAAGAAAAAACAAAAACAAAAAACAAAAATGAGCCTGTTATCTTTTAAGCTGATTTTTATAAGTTATTGTGTCACTGCGATGTCAACTAATGACAATTTTACCTAACATGCTAGGTAATATTGCATTTGTATTTATTATTAATGAATCCCAATAATCACCTTTGAGATCATCACTGGAAGCATAGATCCATGGATTCGACATCAGTGTATGATGTAGCCTCCTGGATAATGATGTAGCCTGAATTAAACAAATGAAAATAAATGGTAGTAGGAAACTGTGGAGGCAAGAACATCTGTATTGTTTCAATGTAAGCATGTTTGAAAAACCCACAGGTTTGAAAGGTCAGTGCTTCATTTTTTTCCTGCTTTTGAGATAGGATCAGCTGAAGTTAACTAGATATAGCACATTTGAAAATAAATAAAAAAGAGACATTTTTCTGGACACCACAGAGAATCTTCACACGTACTGATTAAATAATAAGCAAATACGTAACTACCTATTTTTCTACCAATTATTCTCAGTCTGCATCAATAAATTGCTATGGCCCACACAGTCTTGTGAATTTTGTGATAGATTTTTTTTATCAGCTTCTTTATATAAATAGAAGATCCTGCAAATATTTTGGTGAAGTTCAAGCATCTTCACAGGTGTAAGATCAATAAAAAAATAAGTGTAGGTTAAAATACTACCAGACTTTTACTGACTGGACACAACTTGCCAGGTACTCCTTTAAGCATTTTATCTAGAATAATCTATTTTAATACTTAGCACAAAACTTAAAACAAAGGGTATAAATATTATCTTTATATCCTTTCAAAAGAAGGTAATCAAGGGCACTGAGGTGTTCAGAATTCAATACAAAAATGTTCTGTATTTCAAGTTCCAGAGACTTTTAGTTCAACATATAAACATTGTCAGACTCGGCTTCTCACCAACTTCACATCGTTGTATCTGGAATCAAACCTGTTCTCATTTTAGAGTTTCAGAAAATATCTCTTAACCAATACCCAAATCTTACAAAAATAACTGGCTGCCTTGGTCCCTGACCAACAAACTACTCTTTGTTGCTGGGCAGTCACCCATTCACCAGTATTCCTCTTTTCTTTCCTGCAGCAGAATAAAATGAAAGAGGAAAAAATTTCCTATGCATTTCAGTAATGGAGATGGTGGTTAACCATTTACTGCAAACACATTGATATTTGGTCCAACTTGGAAGAGAGTTTGGCATCTGTGTCTAATCTATGCCTCATGTATATTTAGACACCTTTTAGTATGTGTTAAACATTTCTGACACTGTTTTTACATAAGAAGGAATGACCCTATGAGATAAAGAAAAATTCCTGTACATATTTACTTTTGCACTAACATGTATTTTTACTCTTAATTTGTCTGTAGATTATTTATTGTTTTGCTGCTTCACAGAGCAAAAAACATCTCACTTAACTAAAAACAAGTACAAAGATAAATTATTAATCCTTTTATTAAATTGAAAACATTCAAATAAGAATTAAATGAATCTTCAGGATAAAGTTCACACCTCATTATACGCTTCTCTAAACAGAATTTATCAAGTAATAACATAGAGGGACAAAGGTTGTTATGGTGTGTCCACCAGTAAATGCTTCAGGAGCATTTCACCCGTGAAATCAATTGTACAAATACCCACTAATAGAATATATTTTAAGTTTGGCCTGGTGGTGCGCATCTGTAATTCAAGCCTCTTGGGAGGTTGAGGCAGGAGGACTGCAGTTTCAAAGTCAGCCTCAGCAATTTAGCAAGTCTTTTTTAAAACAAAAAATAAAAGGACTGGGTGTGTTGCTCAGTGATTGAGCACCCCTGAGTTCAATCCACAGTGCCAATAAATAAATAAATAAATAAATAAATAAATAAATAAAATATATTTTAGTGTTGCTTACCATAGGTGTAGTTTCCTATCATTTACATTTTGGTTTACCATAGAATTCCAAAGCAGGTTTTTTGTTTTGTTTTGTTTTGCTTTGAACCTTTGAAAAATAATTTGCCTCTGTTAGTGAGAAAACATGGTGAAATACATTATTTGTCTATTGTAGCTTTAAAAGAATCCGAATAGATTCTTGAAATTTTTACAATGCTTTGTTTGGGTTGCAAATAAGAATATTCTTGGCAAAAAAACAAAACAAAACAAAAAAAAACCACCTGAATAGCAACTTTGCTTCTCAATATTATACCTAAGTTTACATCCTTAAATTTCACAAGGATTATCGTACCATAAGCTATAATATAACAATCAATCCCTTTCTTCCTCTGCTTTCCAAACTTTTTACTAATACTTCATGAAAAATATAAATAAATGTACTGATATACATCAACTCAGGATCAAATGAGTCATGATTAAAAAATGACTAAGGGGTATATCAGCTATCTTTTCCTACCTGTAATATTATTTGATGTTGTAGAAGTATCTTTGAGCCTCAGTCTTGCATTATTAACAGCATTTGCAAATGCAGTGCCTGTGTTCATGAGAATGCTGTTTTTGAGTACATCTGGCTTCTACTATTTAATTGATCTTCTTGCTCTAATACAGAGACATGCTATTTCAACAATTATTTAGCAAATGTAATTTGCATAATAGACAAAACTTCTCACTTTTGTGAGGATTTCACTCTTCTAGTCATATTAATTCTATCACTAGCACTATTATTAGTACTACTACTGTTGTTGCTGTTAACTGCTCTTCTACTACCACTACCACTATGTCATTATTATCACTATTTTTTTGACAACCACTCTCCATTTATAAAGTGCATCAGATGATGCATTTAGTCATCACAATCTCTCAAACAGGCAAATGCGAATATCTCCTTTATGAAGGAAAGAAACCTCAAGGTAGAAAGAGAGAAGATAAATTTCTTTTATCTTAATAAAGAAAAAATGAATGTGCAATTCAATTAAAATATATAGATGCTATATGCATTAATCACTAACAAAGAAAGACTTTCTATGTAATATGGGAAGAAGTAGAGTAGAAATATACAAGGGTACTAGAGGAAAAATTTAGTGCATGCGAAACCGACTCTACCCTATGTCTTTTCTTATTTGTACTTGCTTGCATTATACCATAGAGACTCTCCACTTATATGATGGCATCTATAAATTTCTTTCTTTCTTTGTTTCTTTCTTCTTTCTTTCTTTTGTTTTTTTTAAAGAGTGAGGGAGAGAGAGAGAGAGAAAGAATCAATTTTATTTATTTTTTTCCCTCTGGCCTTTTTTACTACGACACTTAGTTGTATGTGGTACTGGGGTCTTAACCAGGGTCCTTGAGCATGCCAGGCAAGCGCTCCAACCGCTGAGCCACCACTCCAGCCCCCTAAAAATTTCTTTAAGGAAATAGAGCATATCAATCAATGCTATATGCTCTGAATCAGAAAGCTAGGAGACCTAGAGTCAGCTTCAGCAAGCACTGGGTGAGTTTGGACAGTACATTTCATGTATTTCTTTAGACTTGTTTCCTTATTTGTGATGCCAAGTCTCTGACTGAAAACAGTTCCTTGCAGTCCTTACATATATTTATTCAATTGCTGCAACTGATTTTCCTATTCACTATCCTCTACTCCTCTACCTTTCCAGTCGCCCATCCCTGATACTCAGCCTAGAATTTGTGCACTTGGTGTATAATACTTAAGGAGAACAGTCACCTACTGCCTATCAAAGTTCTGCTAAAAGTGCCAGATTCAGATTCTGTCTCCTAGCTCTGGAAGCCGTTCCCGCACTCTCTTAGTTCTTCTGCCATATTAACCCAGTGGACAAGTGAATTAGTAAGCTTTTCATCGCTATGACAAATACCTGAGAAAAAAATTTAAAAAGGGAAATTTTTAATCTGGCTCACAATTTCAGAAACGATAGTCATGGTCAGTTGCCTTCATTGCTTGGGGCCTAAGACAAGGCAGAATGTCATGACAGCAAGATGTAGCTGAAGAAAGCTATCTAGCTCACAAAAATCCAGAAGAAAAGGGAGAGAGATAGATATTGTGAAAAATTATAGTCTTCTGGGACACAATCCCAGTAACTGACTTTCTCCAGCTGGGTGCCATATCCTACAGTTTCCATCATCTCCCTAAATATTCAAATTATTAATCCAAAAAATTGATTGATCTGTTGATGGTATTTGAACCCACACGATTCTATCATTTTAAATCCCCCATCACCAAACAGTGCTACACTGGAGACAAAGTCTTCAACACATGAGCCTGGGGAATCCTTCATATTCAAACAATAACAACAACAATAAGAAGCTACAGGATCAGTGCATCTGGTGCAGTTTTAACAGTGCAGTTTCAACAGATAAACTTAGGAATTGATACTCCCACAGACCCTCAGCCCTAAAATAGCTTTAATGAGGCTTTACACATTACCTTGAAGGGAGCATTTGCTAGAAAAAAAAGGATTGATTTACATTTATTAATGTGGTGAGTTTCCTAGATAATTATAACGTCATCACTATCACTGGCCACCAGGTCTTATGCTCTATCACCTCTGCATACCAAAAAAAGGTAAAATTTCTATCTCTAACAGGGATCCATTTTTTTAAATTTTCTGTTCATCCATTCATATGTAAAAGATTCTTGTAGAGGTACAACACTGTATAATATTCTTTCATATATGAAAGGATGAACAGAAGATTTTTAAAAATGGATCCCTGCTGTAGATAGTAATTTACCTTTTGTGAAGTGTGTGGAATAGCATGCTAACTGTAATAAGCCAGACCCAGACATTGATCAAATTATATGCTTGTTTGAATATAGCATAATGAATCCCTATGTTATGTGTAATTATAATGTACCAATAAAAATAAATTTATGAAAACATAAAAGTAAAAGATTACGCTAAGTTCATGTTAGTATTTCCTCTAGCTTCAGCAATCTAGAAATTCAATCAGTATAAATGCATTCCTTACATAAAATCTGAAGAATACACACACACACACACACACACACACACACATATCTTGCATATATATATGCTATATACACACACACATATAGTGATATTTCCTTTATATCCCCATCTAGACAGCCTTTCCTTTAATTTACTTTTCATGTTTTCATTACTACATGCTTTTGCTTGGTGTTAGGCTTCAGCCTGTTGATATTTGCTCATATTCATTTCATTTTTTTTCTCTTTATGTTTTCCTCCCATGAGTCCAGCTTAAAAAAAGAAAAACACTCAATCTATAGACTTTCTTCAAATCTTCTAACACTTTTGCCTCATCTTATAAAACACGGCTGTTATTACCCCTCTGCCCTGTGTTTTGTTTTTGCTTTAAAATTGGATTGGTGAGAGCATGCCCAAGGCAATGAAAGATAATTATTTCTTCGATGTTCTTTTCATGGTGATTTTTTTCCAGAAACTCCTTTTACAAAGACACGAACTTCTAGCATTTTAACTGCTACAATAGCCATTGTGAAATTGTCACCAATGTGATTTCAACATAGAGACCTCTGACCATCTCTGTAACAAATGCTGACAAGGTCTTCACCATGGACCAGAATGGGGCTCTAGGATGTATGTTTCTAGTACTACAAGCATAAGAGGCAAGTATTAACCCAAATATCTGAAGTATCTGCAAGAATTAAATGTCAAATTCCTGCACTTGGAATTAAAGACAATTAATATTGTCCTAACTACGAATTTTAGAATAATTAAACCACACAATAAATGCAGCCCCAGTCTCATTTATGAAATTGCAATTTTTCTGGTAGTCATCAGCTACAGTTAGGGATATCATTAGAGAGCCTCTGAAACTTGTCACTGGTGTTATTTGTGATACTGTATTAGATAAGTTTGTTTTATTGAACAGAACTGTGGTTCACCAAATGTCTGGTTGCATTTAATTTTGTGAAAAGAAAGAAAAATCTTAAAAGTATTACTTAGGTGTTTGCCACAATAAAACTTAGAGCCAAAATCTGTGAAATGCGTAAGATATTATCCTTACGATCATGGTGTTCACTGAATGTTTGCTGTACTTCAGAAACAATTTTGAATGTTTTGGAGCATTTTATAATTTGATTTTTACACCATCTCTATGCAGCAAGTGCAAATATACCAATTTGTATTTAAGAATATTAAATCTTAAGGAAGTAAAATAATATTCCTAAATTCAGGTAATGTGCAATCAGGGAGTCAAAGCTAATTGATTCTAATTCAAAATTTGTGCCTCTACCTCCAGTGTTATATTATCCTGGCTTGCATAAATTTGTAATTAATTTACATTTTCTTCTCTATTTCCATTTTCTTCCATATTTCATTTATTGCTTAATCCAAATATTTACCTTAGTAAATTACATTTATTTCTCTACTCATATAGGTATAAGTCCACATGCTTTCATATATTTGTGACAGTAAACCTATATGGACAGAAAACAGAATATAAGTCAATAATATATAGGAAATGTGAATCTTTGGTTAATGGAGGAAAGGAGTTATGGGTAAGCAACCATTCAAAAATGGCAAAAATAACTACTCAGAAACAAAGTACAATATCAAAATATACTTAATATTTAGAACAATTAGAATGCAATATAAATTGGAGAATTATATTTTTATATTTTTCAAATAAATACAAACCTGATTAGCTATGGGAATACATCAGGGTCTATTGTATGGTTATAGGAATGTGGTGGTCAATTACATTACAGTTTTTAAGCAGTCATATGACTTTCATTAATATAATTTCACAATGTCTTTTTCTAGCTTCCTTCCCATTTTTTTACAGAATTGCTTCATTTTTATAATTAGATTTAATGAGTAATTAGAAGAAACTATATTAACTTTTTAACAAATTGTCTTTCTAGTAAAATAACATCCCTAAAATAAAACTTTGTTTATTAAGACAATAGATTATATTTTAATTCTTTTTAGACTGTTGCACTTAAAATGTTTCATTGACAATGTCTTCCAAATTCATTTTTTCCCACTAATGCTGAGCAAGAAACCTTAACCCATATTAAAAATCTATTTTTTTCTGTAATTTCATAAACAGCTCATAAAATTATGTAAACAGGATTTTGTATGGTGGTTCATAATTCTACATTATTTTCCACTGAACATATTTCATTTGTGTACATCATAAGATAGCATTAAATTCATAGCTGAAGGTGATAAATTTAATCTCATTAGGAACATGAGAGATATTAACTTCTGAGATTAAGATTTTGCTTATACATGAGAAATATTGGAAGATAAATGAAGTAAAAGTGGAATTAGGTTGTGATACAGGAATTTACAAATGTATGGCAAACAATTTTGCCTTTCTGGATTACATGATTTAGTTAACTTTAAAGACAGCGTTTTTTGTCTTGTGACCTTTCAAAGAATGTAATCAGAGCATTTTACAAATGTAGAAAGGACCTCTGAGTGAACAGAATTTTGGCTTCTCAGTTTGTGTCCTGATGTGAGCGTTGTTCATCTAAGCTATGAAAAAGTTAGAATGTGCACACAACAAAATAATGAAAGGAGGCTGATTGAATATATGTAACTTATTTCACTATTATTTATGCCCATTAATTAACATTTATTTAATAATATTACAGGATGAGAAATACTATACAAAATTAGAGAAATCTGAAATAATTAGGACAAACATTGTTCTTTGAAAAAATTTGTTATTGAGTTCTTGGATTGATTTTGTAGTCTCATTTGTGTATTATTTTATTTAATTTCCCAAGTATTCCATTAATAATTCACTAAAACAATATCAACTTTTCAAATGAGAAAGCATGGGCACGATGGTCAGATGTGATACAGCTAGTGAGGCATAGAATAGAGATCCAATCTGGGCACTAGGACCATAACTACTAGGAGACACATTCTTTTTAGTTTTGCATTGTTTTAAATAATGATGATATTTTTGATATTCAGGCTCACATTCTCCCTTTTCTTAAAATTATTATTAAAGTTCCATATTCCAAAAAAATTCTGAATTCCATGTAATATTTGACAAGTAGGTGATTCACCAAAGAATAGGACCACAAGGAGGACTGGTATATGAAAGGTCAATAATGCATATTGTGATCAGAAAAATATGTAGCTGAAAAGTGGAAGAAGAGGAGAGAGAGAGAGAGAGAGAGAGACAAAGACAGAGTGAGAGAGAGAGAGAGAGAGAGAGCATGCATTATGCTTTTACATTTATCCACATAAAGAAAAAAATGCTTGACAGATAATTCTATTTGACTGTAGGACTATAAACACACAAAACTATTACTTATCAAGAAAGTCAATAGTTACAGTCATTATTGTAAGAAATATAGCAATAGTCAAAACAAAAATAAAATAATCTCATATTCTATGAATAAGAAATCCATATATATCCATATGTTTATATGCATATCTGCATATCTTTTCCTTCTCATATAGATTTATTTATTAAAGGATATACTCAAGGATGTTCTTTGCAGTTTTATTTATGGTAGGGATTTATAGTGCAGTAAAATCTGGATTGAGTATTCATCATAGGAAAGGACACTGGGTACCAGATGTAGGATTTAAATAGCATAGTATACAATGAATACAGAAATAGCCACATGGATTGAACTTCAAAATTGTTAAGTCTGAGAGAAATAAAAAGAAACTACAAAGTATCCTTAACATGGGTTCATATTGAAAAATATGTTTTACTTGAACAAATATAAATGGTTTTCAGTGAGATAGGAGATGAGTGGGGAAGTTAAACATAGTAATATTAAATCAATATTCAAGAAGGTCCAAGAACCAAAGATGGTGCTGGGTGTTTTAGCACATGCTTGTAATACCAGCAGCTTGGGAGGCTGAAGCAGGAGGATCACAATTTCAAGGACAACCTCAGCAATTTAGTGAGGGCCTAAGCAATTTAAATGAGACCCTGCCTCAAAATAAAAAATAAAGGCCCGGGGATGTGGCTTAATGGTTAAGTGCCCCTGGGTTCAATCCCCAGTCTACAAATGAAAAACCCTGAGGCTGTAATTAACTTAAGTCTGTGTTTTGTGGTCTAATTGGATTGGGCAATATGGATAAAAAAGAGGTAATATTTAGTTAATCTCTTAATCAGCAATCTCCCTTAGATGCACATGCCTTAACATGTATTGGTGCACTGATTTTAGCATGTTAAAATAGTCTGGTGACTCTGGGAAGGCAAGCACTAATTGTGACTAATTGATCCAAGTTAAATACCTTTTCCTTTCTTTTAAGTTATTTTCCAAATGGTTTATTGAATTATTCTTTCTTTTGAGTTAGGCTGAATTGCTTCTCAGCCTTTAAAGTAAGAACATGAGTAAAGCTAGCAAAAAATGTTCATACACATTCCCATTAATTTGAACTGTTAGTATGTTATTTGAAACTCAAAACTTGTTTTATTTCACTTGGCAGATGGTATCTTTGCATGGGACCACCTGTTGGACTGAGCACAAGTGAGTTCCTGAGCCAATATACATAAATACTTTGCCTTCTTGGGATATCTGTCTTTCTTTTTCTCTGTTTATATTGTTTGTTAATGATTTGCCCACTAGCTGGTTTGGCATGAACATAATTCTTCATGCAGACAACCATATTGCTTCATAACAGATTGACATTTTCAAGATAAATTCCAATGGGGCATTTTTGGATCCTTGGAATTTGCCATTATATCTAAATGAAAGTTACTATAATTGTATGTTACACATTATAATTTTTGAAAAAGGCTTTTCCCCATCATCTCTGCTCTTTTATGTAACATTCCATTTAAAAATTAATAACTAAGGGTAAAAATAATTTAACCTCTTAATTTTTAGTGCATGGCCATGATTCATTTTTAAATAAAAGTCATATCACTTAAACACAACACAGGTACTGCTATATGCTCCATTTCAATTGTCCTTGTTACTCAAACTCTCTAATTCATTGAAAAGAGTATAAAATAATAAAATTAGTTCATCTTTATAGACAGACTCCAAGTTTGAGAAAAATCAATATTTTACTGTTGATCTGTTGATTCACATAATTTTTTTCCTATCTGCTTTGACTTGTGTTGCTAACCACTGGGTCTCTCTGTAGACTGGATTAGCATTGCCCATCATTGCTTTTTTTTCAAGTATACCTCAGTCACTGACTAGAAAAGCTATCATTTGATCATCATTATCATATCCCTCTTCTCTCCCTTCAATATTTTAAGGAGGTATTTTCCTCCCAAGTCATAATCTTTTTAGTTTTATCTTCTTGAGCCTCACCATACAGCATGTTTAAGTGGTTGCTGAATAATATTACATTATTCCATCCACTAGCCCATTTTTTTAAACCACATTTCTCATCTCATCCAAATTGGCATCCCATTATCCTACATTATAGCAATCAGAAACCTTGCCATTTTTTCCCAAAGACAGTCTCCAATTTAGAATCCCTTCCATCATTCACATTCCTCTTTGCAAATTTATAATAATGCAAATATTACATGTATATAATAATATGAAGACAGTTAACATAGTATATATATATATATACACATATATATATTAAATTTTTGCACATTTACTCTAAATCATATTTCTAAAAGTTATATATGTTGAACGAATACTTTGGAAAATACAAACAGTTACAAAGATTTTTCAAAATCCCAAATGCAACAATATAGATATAACAACTATTAACATTTTCATATTTGATAAACTAGCCTTTTTGAAGAGTACACAGAAAAGGCATCAAAATGTACTACTAGCAGGCAAAGACTTTCTCAACAAGTCTCCTAAATCTAAAGAATTAAAGTAAAAAAATCAATGAGTTGGATGTCATTAAACTAAAAGGGTTCTACTAAGCCAAGGAATTGGTCAAAATTGTCAAGAGAGAATAGACATAATGGGAAATAATCATGACCTGTGATTCCTCTGAATGGGGGCTAATATCTAAAATTTATAAAGAACTAAAAAAACTTAATATCAAAGATACAAACAATCCAGTCAATAAATGGGCCAAAGAATTAAATAGAAATTTCTCAACAGAAGATATTGAGCAAGCCAGTGAAAACATGAGAAAAGTGTTCTAAATTACTAGTAATTAGAGAAATGCAAATCAAAACTACATTACGATTTCACCTCAATCCAGTCAGACAGGCAAAGATGAAGAATATAAACAATCATAGATGCTGGAAGGGTTGCAGGGAGATAGGAACTCTTGGACACGCTGGGAACCATTGTTGGACACACTCTTGCGGGAAAGAGACCCTGGTAGCTAAGACAAGTGATTTTATTAAGAGAGGTAGCAGTATGGCTGCTCTCAGGACTGGAGAGAAGAGCAGCACTTGGTCTGGAGTGACGACCTGTTTTATTGTCACCAGGCAGTCATCAGCATTTCTTTAGTGGTGATGACGTCTTCAACAACTGTGACCTCTTTAGCCAGGTCACGCCCACCTTTCAAGTGCGTTTTTCAAATCTTACTGCTCTGCTTTCTGCTCCTGAATATCATAATACATTTGGCTAAATGCTGCCATCAATACCCATGCCACTGCCTGAATACATTTCTTCCACCTCACAGAATATCTCCAGACACAGGAAAAATGCAGACAACTCCTTAGACAGAAGGTAACATGAATGGCCTCTAGTCCATCTTCTGAAGGGAAAAGAAGCTGAAAAAGAGGGTACAAGGTGCAGAGAGAAAGGTACCAGACTTCAACAGATCAAGGATATTTATTGAAATGGTAGCAGGGACACAGCTTCTTTTTTTCTTTTCTTTTCTTTTCTTTTCTTTTTTTTTTTTTTAAGAGAGAGGGACAGTGAGAGAAGTGAGAAAGAGACAATCAATTTTTTTATTTTGTTTTACACATGGCT